>CAUYRT010098894.1:0-115995 GCA_963574885.1 Lepilemur ruficaudatus
ATTTATTTATTTATTTATTTATTTTGAGACAGAGTCTCACTCTGCTGCCCGGGCTAGAGTGCCATAGCGTCAGCCTAGCTCACAGCAACCTCAAAGTCCTGGGCTGAAGCGATCCTTCTGCCTCAGCCTCCCAAGTAGCTGGGACTACAGGCATGCGCCACCATGCCTGGCTAATTTTTTCTATATATATTTAGTTGGTCAATTAATTTCTTTCTATTATTAGTAGAGATGGGGTCTCGCTCTTGCTCAGGCTGGTTTCAAGCTCCTGACCTTGAGCAATCCACCCGCCTCGGCGTCGCAGAGTGCTAGGATTACAGGCATGCGCCACCGCGCCCGGCCTAGACTTTTCTTTTTTTATGGATGGAATAAAGTGGGAGGTTACCAACATGTGATGTAATGCATCGGTAGTTGGAGCCCACCTCACTGTTTTTGTTATTATTGTTGTTGAAATAAATATGATCTTAATTTTTTGGAAAGGGGATTAATAGAACCTCTTCCAATTCTCCTTTAATTTTTTTTTTTAATCTCAGGTTTACTTCTTTGGTAGTTTTTTGTAAAATGAAATTAGCATTGAATTTTTTGATCTTCTTTAGAGACTGTTTGCAACTTGTCTCTAAAATAATTTGAAATTCTGAAAAAAATGCCATTAGTGATTTGTATTTTCCCCAAATAAACCACTTTTAAGCAGTTATGAGAAAATTATTGCTTCGTATTTTTTTTTTAAATTGCTGTATTTTGCCATAACTAAGATGTGATTTTAAATCCTCAAAAGAAAAGAGCTGGTCCCTTTGAAACCCAATGTCAGCAAAAATATTCCAATTTCAAAAAGGCTAAAATTGCTGGGCTAGCAGCGAAAGACATTATTCAATACTAATAAAGGTATTCCTTTGAAAGGTAGAGAACTCAGTAGTGTGGGCAGTTCCCAGGAAGCTATCTGTCACAAACATGCAGTTTCATTTTATCTGGCAACTACAATGCCTAGGTAACATGTTCACAGTTGAAAATTAACGGTTATAAGATAAGGATTGAGAAGGGAGATCCTAAGAGGTCTTAGGTCTGGAGCCGAGAGAGAGAGACACGAAGCCTCACATGTAGCAAAATGCTGTTTATTTTGAGCATCTGTGTACAGATAGGTGGAGGTGAAAAAGCATCCACTCTGTGGGAGGAGAAAGCCTTGGGTTTTATAGAGGGTTTCTCGGGGGGAAGTGAGTACTGGGCCAGAACAGCCACTTCAATAAAAATTTTTTTAAACAACCAATTTCTGGGACCCCTGCCTCAGTCTCATCCTGTAGAAATAAGGGAGGCGGGTAGTTCTGTCCTTTCAGAAACCTCAGTTTTCCATTAACCGCATTCAATCCTCTACATACTTTTCAAGTTCCCACCTGGAACAAACCTAACAGTAAGTAGTGCTAAGAATAATGCTTCTCTTATGGATATTGATAGATTTAGGTCCAAAAAGGATATTTTTGTTTAGTCTTCTTTCAAGGTTAAACATAAAAAAAAAGAGGAATGATTTGAGCACTGTGTAAACACTTGAAGATCAGCTTTGAGGATGCTCTAGATACGAAGAGAGAGAATTAAATCCTGGGAAGAGCTTGGCCCACAGAGATCTGTGGACACCTGATGAGGAAAGTTGACATTGCCCCCTACTTCCCTCATGAAGATATATCTTGTCTCTTTGTCTCCCGAGAAACCAAGAAGGAGCCTATTGGCTGGCTGGGTATCTCCATTGACCAAATGTGGGCAGAACAACAAGACAAGAGAACAATGGAACTCACTGCAGGTTTCTCAGCAGGGGAAAGACAGTCTGCTGCATATATATTGGCAAGTTCCAGGGTAGACAATACTTTGCTTTCCAAAACCTGGGAGATTGCCACCATCTAGGATGTAATCCATAAGATCTGTCAGCCTCCAGTGAAAAAAGAAGCAACACACTATGATTCCTTCTGTTAGAAGGAGGAGATTAAGGTAGAAAAACCATATACAGCTGGTGAAATAAAGATTGTGTGGGCGAAATATGAAAGACTGAATTAAAAACATATAAGAATCACTTCAGTGATTCAGATCCAAATATAGAAATAAAAGGACTTTGCAGAACCTAAAACATGATTCCCTACTAAACAACTAATTTTGAGTTCTAATCACTATCTAACATATGAAATACAAAAAATATCTTGAAGTACTGAGTGAAAAATATAAAAAGCTGACAATCTTAGGAAGATAAGAAATCTGGATGGAGGATCCAGGAGAATAGAGTTCTCAAAAGAAGGAAATAAAAAGCATATGGATGAGAAATAATAATTAGACACATAATGAAGGTAATTTTCCTTTCCCTAATGTTAAAGTTCTAAGCCTGCAGTTTGAAAGTACCTGGACATAGATTGTGATTCCTAAAATACAGTCGTCATCATCATCATCATCTTACAGGCTAGGGAAGATTTAAAATATATCTGGGACTTCTTTGGCATTTTTCCCATTAAAAGGTGGAGACTAGTTCCCTTTCTTGTTAATATAATGTAGGCTAACCTTAGAAACTTGCTCCTAATTAATTACTAAAATGAGTTGAGAGTAGTATTGTGTGGTTTTGTAGGGTAGATCATAAAAGCCCACAAACTTCTTCTTGGTTTCCCTCTCTCTCAGAACTTGTTCTATCAAAAGAAAGAAGTCTAAGCTATCCTGAAGGAGCCATGCTAGACAGACCATATGGAGAATACCCATAAGGAAGAGAAAGATGCCTGAAGAAGGGCTCTACTAGCCTCCTATTTGAGTTTTCCAATCATTATTCCAATTATTCCAGATGAAATCATTTGAAGGCATACTCACCCACCTGTTGAAGTTGAGCAGTTAATAATTCCCATGTTCATGAGGAAAGGAAATAGTCTTCACCTTTTAAGCCCCAGACAAATCAAATAGAACCAAATTGGGCTATTTCTATTGAGCCTCATGCAAATTAGGAGGAGAATAATGTTGTTTTAGTTTTGGAATGGTTTGTTATGCAGCCTTGGTGAGTATAACATGAACTTCTAAGCTAATTTAATAAGTTAGCTACATAATTAAAACAGACATGATGTTTGTGATCGACATCACTGGAAGTTAAGACATGAAGAAATAGAATGTATTAACCACTGGGGAAAAAATGACTGATCCTAAGAATTCTATAAGATGTCATTCACTTTCAGGGCAAAATATTAGGATGTACAAGCATTCATAAAGGTGTAATCACTTAAGAAAATTAGTAAATGACACTAGCCAAATGACAAATGAATCAGAATGGAGTCTTGGATATAGGGAAAGATGAAAAGGAAAACTGTTGTGAGCTGGGAAATATATGCCCTACAAATATACAATTTGTAAATAAATAAAAGTACTCTTTCTAAGAATGTTTAATATAGGTGCTAAATAGGACTCCTGAAACAGAAAAAAAAAATGATTCTGTGAAAGAATCATTTGGATAATGAGCCATCTTAGGCAAAACTAAGAGTTGGAGAGGGAAAAAAGATACCGAGAAAGAAATGGATTAGAGGGTAAAAAGAAAAGAAAGAAGAAGAAAGAGAAGAGTCAATGAATGTATTCCAGAAACCTTAACATAATCATTTGGAAAATAATAGGTGCTTTGTTTTAAATTATGGGAAAGAAATATTCATTTGATTTTGAGAGAAATTAAAGGGAAGATGACCACTAAGGAAATAAAGATTACAGAAAACCTTTCAAAATAATAATGGGACAAATGTACAAACCATTGAAAATAAGGAGAAGAAAAGACAAATCTAAAATCAGATAATAGACATAATGTAAAGCTATTTCTTCTAACATGACTAGTCTAAATGTTATATAATTAGAGCTAATTAAAACTCTCTTACAAGCTGTTTATAAGAAATGAACTTAAGACAAAATCATAATAAAAGCTTTAAAAGAGAGACTAAGCAAGCAAGAGAGAGAGATAGAGAAAGAAAGAGAATATCAGTGAGCCAGAATGGTAGTGTAAATATCAGGTTGTTTGTATTTAAGATAAAATTTCTGAAAAGGAGACAATGAATCTACTTTTAAAAATAGAAGTAAAATTTTGAAGCTCTAACAATTGTAAACTTATATGTATAAAATAACAAGGCAGTTAATTATACAAAGCAAAGAATATCAGAAATTCAAGGGAAAACTTTTTAAAATAAAGGATTCATTTCCTCCTCAATTTTTGGAAAACGTTGGTCTTTGTAATGCCTCTCAGCTTCCTTGTCTATACTGAAAGCATCAGCCTTCATCCTAAATACCTCCCATTAGTCCTGGAACACAGAAGCTCTTTAACTCCAACTGTTGCTATCTCTCCTTTCATATTCCTAGTCAATGGTACCGTAAGGCCAAGTCAGATCCTTAAGATATACAAATCCAGTTATTTTCTAGGATGGAACTGGAGAAAGAGGTTGTTAACATCAGTTTATTTCTTTCTTAATAACTCACTTTAGTAGATGTGAGTGGGATCAATTAATCTAATTTGTTCAGAAAGATGTTTTCGGGGATTTTATACATTGCAGAGGATCTTATGGCATTTAGGAGTGATGCCTTCTATTGCCTTTTGGTTCCCTACAGAATGTAATTCAGTGAGGCTTCAATTAATTAGAACATATGGAGTATGGTAATTAACAAATGCCATTTTGATTTTAACATTTACTGAAATGTTTTAAATTTTATTTTGCTGCTTTGGTCTTATTGATGCATTTTAATAGAAACATGTTTAATCTATGCTTGATGACTAAGGTTACAATTTGTTGCTCCTCTCAATATTAGAGATAAAATGTTCTGTAAGTGTCTGTTAGGTCCGTTTTTTCTAGAGTACCACTCAACTCCAGTGTTTCTTTGTTGATTTTCTGCCTAAATGATCTATAGAGTTCTGTCAGTGGAATATTGGCATCCCTGGTTATTACGATATCATTGTTTCTTTCTTTCCTTATATCTAGTAGTATTTATTTATTTTATGAATCTTGGAGCTGCTGTATGAGGTACATGTATATTTAGGATTTTTATATATTCTTGTGGAGTTTATCTCTGTGTCATTATATACGGCTCATCTCTCTCTCTCTCTCTCTCTCTCTCTCTCTCTCTCTGTCTTCTTTTTTTTTATCATTGTTAAAGTCTTTTTTTTTTTCTGATGTAAGAGTAGCTTACTTTGGTTTTCATTTGCATGCAATATTTTCTACGCTTTTATCTTGAATTTATGAGAATCTTTGCAAGTTAAATGGGTTTCTTGGAGGCAGCATATAATTAGGTTGTGTTTTTGTATCCACTGTGCCAATCTATATTTTCTATTGGGCATTTAGATCATTTACATTCAATGCTAATACTGATATTTGACATACTGTTCTGATCATTGTATTGATTGTTACCTAGTTGCTTCGTTTTCTCCCTTGTGTTACTGTTTTGTAAGACCTGTGAGATTTAACTTTCAGATATTTTTACACTGGTGGGTATCTATTGTACTGCCCCATGTACAAAGCACTTTTAAGCATTTCTTATAGTGCAGGTCTAGTGGTGACAAATTCCCTTATTGCTTGCTTATCTGGGAAAGACTTTATTTCTCCTTCATTTATGAAACTTAACATTGCAGGAGACGTATTTTTTGGCTGGTAATTATTTTGTTTAAGAAAACTAAAAATAGGCCCTCGATTTCTTCTGGCATGTAAGGTTTCTACCGAGAATCTGTTGTTAGTCTGATGCGTTTTCCTTTATAAGTTACTTGATTCTTTCATCTAGCAGCGTGTATGATTTTCTCTCTCACTTTGACTTTGGCCAGACTGATGACCATGTGCCTTGGTAATGTCCTATTTGCCATGAATCTGCCAGGTGTTCAATGGCCTTCTTGTATCTTGATGTCTAAATCTCTGGTGATAGCAGGGAAGTTTTTCTCGATTACTGCCTCAAATAGGTTTTTTATGCTTTTTGCTTTTTCTTCTTTTCCATCAGGGATATCTATGATTCTTATATTTGTTCATTTTACAGAATCCATATTTCTCATAGAGATTATTCATTCTTTTTGATTCTTTTTTTCTTCATTTTTGACTGGCTGGGTTAATTCAAAGGCCTTATCATTAAGCTCTAAAATTCTTTCTTCTGCTTGGTCTAGTCTGTTGTTAAAACTTTCCACTGTATTTTGAAATTCCCTAAATGACTGCTTCACTTTCAGAAGTTCTATTATGTGTTTTCTTATATCATCTAATTTTGGAGAATTTTTCATTCGTGTCCTGAATTATTTTTTGTTGTTGTTTCTCTGTGTTGGTTTTCAATATTCTCTTCATGCCATTGATCTTACTTGCCGTTCATATTCTGACTTCCATATCTGACAATTTCCTTTTTGACAAGAGTCCATTACTAGAGGGCTACTGTCATTCTTTGGTTGTGTCAAACAGCCTGTTTTTTCATGTTGCCAAAGTTCTTATGCTGGCTGGTTCTCATCTAGAACCTCTTCTCTCTCAGCTCAAAACAATAACTTTGTGGTATATCTATTCTCCTCTGCTGGGAACTCTGTTGCTTAATGAAAAGAGGGAGAGGTCCCTGGATGGTGTGCTTGAGTCCTGCTCTGGAAGATTGACAATGCAAGAGAATGATGGTTGCACTGTGAGTGAGTTCCTAACACTTCTGTTCCCTTGTGGTTCCACAGTCCATGCAGGTGCTGGGCAATATTTGTGTAGAGGGGTATGCTGGTCCCCAGACCACTGCATAAAGCTCAGATTGGGGCAGCGTGGGTCCCTCTCTGCAGAAACAGGCAGTTGTGTGTATTTGTTCTATTTAGGTTCCTCAGTGGCAGCAGCAGTGGGTCTACTTAAGTGGTGGCAGTAGGTGCCAGGGCTTTGGGAGTTCACTCTGCCCAGGTCCAGTGGCAGCGGCATGTGGCAGGGAGGCAATGTGTGGGGGTCTGTGGCAGGTTGCATGTGACTGCATGGGAATTCACTTAGCTCAGTTCTGGTGGCAGCAGTGGCAGTCACATGCACTATCACCCTGTACACATCCATTGGTGGTGGTGCTACCCAGGTAGCAATAATAAGTGCCAGGGGCCATGGGTGCATGTACAGCCAAGTTCTGTGGCAGCAGTAGCTAGATGGGGTCATCTAGGCAGTGGCAGCAGGCATGAGGACTGTGGGTGTTTGCTCTGTGTGGGTCCCCCAGTGGCAATGGGTGTGCACAGCCCCCATGTAGTGTATGAGAGCTCCTGGTACTCCTTCTCCCCCCACCTCCACATAGCAGGGGCAATGGGGAGGTGGCAGCAATGGAATTGTTCCCCAGGTAAATGTGGCACTCTGGGACTGAGACCACAATATTGTGCCAGCCACAGGGCTCAGGTATCAGAAGACAGTGTGATCCCACTATGTCTTATCTCCAAAGCAATGCCACCACACAACTACCAAGCAGTTCCCTCTATCAGTCCAGAGGGCTGCTAGGTGGGGGGGTCTTCCTGTAGCTAAGATTGCAATGTCTTCCTGGGCGTGGGGCCCTGGAATCTCTCCTTTGTCCCTTCTCTTCATGTAGGTGCCTTCCCTGGGCAGCTCCAATCCCACCAAATGGGTCACCCTCTGTCTCTCTCCTTCACTTTGGGTATCTCTCTGTTGATTCCCAGTGCTTTCTCTTAGACGATTGATCCGAAGGTGAATACTTGCCACTTCTACCCTTTCCATGAGAATGGCATGTGGAGGCTGCTTCTAGTTGACCCTTTTGGTTTCCTCCCCCAAAATAGAATCTTTTAAAGAACAATAAACAGTCATTCTCCCTTTATTGTCTTTGGAAGAGGCCAACCATTCTGACAAAATTGGGAGTGGTCAATTGCTCTCCCTCTTTTAACCCAAGTAATGGTGCTTTATTGTCTACTGTGTAAAAGCCATGAACCAATGTGCTGTACTCTGCCAGGACATAGAGAAAGGCATTGGAAACAGACGACAAAGGTAAGTTGAGCCAGAGCAGAATGACAAAAATATATGAGACAATGCAAAAGTTTGGCTAGGGTAAAATAATCATTGTGATACTTAGTTTTAAAATGAGAAGGACTGAGTGTTAAGAACAGGAATGACTTTTAATAACTGAAGGTGACAGAAAAAAATGTACAGAATCAGACTGAGCTGTCACTGAAGATGACTGCCATTCAGCAGAAAAGGAGTGAGAGGTGGATTATAGATCACAGTTGGTAGAAGTTATTGGAAAAATAAAATCATTCTATGTTTATACCTATATGAGTTAAGACTGTTCAGTCAAACTGATTATACTTATTTGCACACTGTCACTTGTGATTTGTCTCTTTGCCCTAAAAATAAGTCTCAAAATGCTGATTAATTATGGTCTGATGAATGTATTCTACATCTTAGAGGTTGTATTGGTCATTGATATGTGGAGATGGCATCTTCAATATATAGGCTAATTGTTTCTATCACTCATATAATAAACTAAGACCACAGGAAAGACAACATGTAGTTGTAGCTGGATTATAAGGAGCACAAAAAGAATATAAACATTACTGCAGTGGGAAAAAGTTGAACTTGTAAATATAAAGCAGTATTAGGAAAACTTTATAGGTCACTACTTTTGCATGTGTGTGTGAGCCTAATGACATTTTTCAGTTATCTTGAAAGTAAATGAGCTAAATAAGGAACTGATTTTTAAGTTGTGTCTGTCAGCTAGTATAGCAAAAAAATAACTCAATTTAAAATCTAAGGTGAAATAAGCAGTGTCTAAATTGGTAAGATATCTTTAATCTGGGCCAAGCCCTTAGTATTTCTCTGTGTTTGATATAAATTCAATAAATATTTTTGAACCTCTTAACAAAATTTTATCATGCTATCATAACTTCTTGACAGCTCAGGACACCTGATTTCAACCCTTCTATTTTGATGGCTCCAGGAATTTGATCATATTTACTGGTCCAGGTATCTTAGTTTCTGGGGAAAGCTGCTTTCTGGTAGGATCTTTTAGACAGATATTTGAGCAGTTACATTATTTTCATATCAGATATTCTCGATCAAAAATCCTACCTATGGTAAGTTTCACAAATTCTACTCTGGAAATGATTATTTATATAAACTAATCTTCAGAGAAAAGTGAAATGACTTTTTTTTCCATTTCTGAATTTCATTACATATGTTGGCATGCACTAATTTACAAATTATGAATTTCTCAGTGATAATATTTTATATGAAATTTTTAATAGATTAAGAGAAATATAAAGATATGCCATTGTGTTTTGAAGAAGGATACTGGCTTGCATCTTATTGTTGGTTGTAAGGATCTGTACCTTAGTAATTCATTTTCAGGTGTATATAGTTAATACTGATAATTTTTCAGAATGAATTTCTACAAATATAGTACTGTATCTGCTGTGTAACTGTCTGCAGTGTTAAGATACATTCCAAAACAGCCTCATAAAAATTCATTGTTTATTTCTCTCTGACTTGATTTAAGTTGAATAAAGCTAATAAGAAAAATGAAATGCTTCTCCCAAATAATCATAAATGATTTTCCAAAAGTACATTGGAATAAACGTACGCAACTTTGAGAGATCATAAGAAATGAGATATTTTATGAATACTGTTTACTTAGACATTTATAAAGCAAAAGGACATTCAAAAATAATTTTAAAGATAGAACAGCCAAATTGTATTTGTTTACATAATCATAATTAGAGTTGAGGATGAAAATAATCAGAACTGATGTAATAAGCATAATAAAGATCTTGCTATGTTCTAGGTGTTGTAGTAAGTACTTTGCCTACATTTGCATATCTGATCCATAAGACAATAGTCTTATGAGGTAGATATAGAGATGTGCTAGAGTAGCTTATACTGGCTTATGAAAGAAAGCCAGTAGTTAAATTTTCGGGAATTTTATACATTGGTCTATATCATATTGGTAGTTTGAATTTGGCCACAGTGAAATTATTCATACCGTGGAAATTAATAAATAGTACAAAGGAAGGCTTTTTTTTTTCCCTTCAGAGATCCAGTTGTTAAAACATTTCTCAACATGTTACTGGGTAGATACTATTGTTATTTCTATTTTACAAATGAGGGGATTGAGATACAAAGGAGTTAAGTAAGTTTCCCAAAGACACAAAACTAAGCATACATTGTAAAGAATGAATTCAATCCAGGTGACCTGATATTCCTGCTTCTGTAAGTAAAAAATCTTAAGAAATTCTGATAAATATCTAGTCATTCTAGGCTGTTGCTGACTCCTTTCAGAAAATCCTATGACTTCCCCTTCTTCATAGATAGCAGTTGTTTCTAACACATGGTAAGAGCCTGTCTGAAGCTTAGGCTGATTCCACTGGAAACATAGTTGATCCATTCCATGGCAGGCCTATTTCACACTTCATTCCCACTGCCACAATTCCGGGCATCATCTCCTCTTTGCTGGACGATGGCAATACCTCCTTGTAGGTTTGCCTCCTCTCATCTATTCTTCTCTCTGCAGTCAGAGGATCTTCAAAAGCACAAGCCTGATCATGTCACTTGATGTTTAAATGCTTTCAGAAGTTCTCCATTATTCTCAGGATCAAGTCCAAATTTTCTGGTCCTTGGTGATCTGGCTCTTGCTTACCATTATACTTTATTTTTGTCACATTCAGTCCTATGTATTATTCTATATACTGAGGTATCTGTGGTTCCTCTAATGTCTGCTTCTGCCTCTGTACCTGTTATTGTCTCTCATGTTTCAATGCCTTTGCACCTTTTATTGAGCTGTAGTAGTTTTTGAACATTCTTAGTTTTCCAAGCAGCACAGTATAATCATAGGAACACTTTCTGCATATTAAAAATATAGCTTGAGAAGTATTAACATTTTGTATATATATCTACATGTATATCCATGTAATATGTTTGTTCTATTGTATAAGATGTCACTTAATAAATAGTATACAGAACTTTCTCATTCATAAGTATTGATTTCTGTTTAGGTAATTTGCATTTATATATATATATTTTAGTTCCTTTTCTTTCTTTCTATTGACCTTATACCCTGCCCCAAATTGAATTTCAGACAAATGTAGAAACATGCAGTACTAGGGGAAAATTATTTCCAACCTCTATTTCCTGTGACTGCATTTCATTTTTAATATTACGGCTACAAAAAATGGACCTTTGAGCCTGAGGTCCATTTTAGCATTTCAATGTGACTGACACTATTATTCAGCAAATATCTATAGAATCAAATAAAAGACTAAAGTTTCCATGCAATTAATGGAAAAATTGTATTGGCCAGCTCAATGTTCTTGGTTTTTTGCACTGTTGTCTAAAATGTCCAGATATCTAAGTACTCATGTTTTAATAAATAGATGAAAGGAAACAAAAGTAGTTAATAAAAGACATTAATAAAAAAGTCTAGATAGCTAAAAAAACAACTTATCCAAGTAAATACATTGACTCCAAAGTCACACAAATTTGGTAAAATTTATAGGTGAGAGAGGGGATATGTTGAGAAAAGGGCCTGAAAGGACGAAAACGCAAATGTAAATCATGATTATATCTGGCTGATGGAATTATCAAGGACTATAATTTACTTGGTGCTTTTCAAGAGCAGCTACATTTACCTGTTGTCATCTGCAAACACCTGTAATACAGACACATTTTGGTTATACACACATATACACAAACAGTATTTTCAATTAAAGAAAAGGAAAGATAACATGAAAAAAATTGAAGACTGAGAACTCAGATAAGTACTAAATGCAGTTCATATTAAATCAAAATTAAGCAACAAATTAAACCTTTAACTGCAGTGCAAAGAACTCTTCTTAACTTTAGAATTATGGAGTACTAGAGTGTTGAAAGATGTTTAAAACATTTACCACTGCTTCCTTTATGGTGGCAAATATGAGTTATGAGGACAGAGAACTGAGATGCTGAGTTTTTAATGATGGGAAGGGAAAAAATTCAAGAAAAGACAAAAAATACTTCTTAGTAATAGTGGCAACTTTTGTCCAGAAATACGCAACTTGGAAGATAACTTTTCACCCTAAATTTAAGGACTTTAATACTCCTTCCATTTCAGCTGCAGAACAAAAGATATTTGAAAAAGTTATTCAAAGGCAGAAAGGAATTTGCAGAGCACATTTGAATTTAAGGTGGATTTTGTATATCTTGTTATTTTAACTTGCTGCAGATGAAATAGCAAAATAGGAGAACAACTAAAGCCATAAATATAGCTGATCAAAAACTGTATTCAAGATATAAAGTCTCCATATTATAAGGGCTAGACATGAAGCAGTTTCAGTCTCCACAATTAGCATATTGTATCTGATGTTGTCATAGGGCAGTATGGTTCAGCATAGAACGGAGAAATAGGCAAGATGGATTAGAGGGAAGGTAGAACCAGCAGCAGTAAAAAAGGATCTTCACTATTCCTGAGCCTTCACCACAATTGATGTTAGGAAACTGGTAAATCATTCTTATACACACACTCATATTTGGATTTTTATATATACACACAATGTGTTTGTGTGTCTATCTGTGAACATAGAGAGACTATTCCTATGTCTGTATCTATAGACCCATTCAGCTGTCATTCTCTCTGTTGCGGAATAGCATACAGGCACACTCCATTTTAGGATAATTTGCTTATGTCCATAATCTTTGGAAAGAGATGACTTAAGGCTGAACCAAGACTGTAATAAAAGTATAGTTTTAAAGATCAAAGGACTAATTTTAGATACTTAATGTGCAAAATCATAGAATTGAGCAACTAATTCAGTGTGGAAACTGCAGAAGTCATTGATGACTTTCATGTTCCACGTTTTATTAATAGAGGTGAGTGGGCCAGCAAATATTTGTCCTATTAACAAGAATAGGGAATATAAGAATAGGAGGATCAGGCTTAAATGGGGAAGGCCATGATTTCATTCATTTATGCAACGTGACTATATTAGGATTCTATTTTGAGCTCTGCAATGTATTAAACACTGACTATAAAGACATGGTTCTTGCTCTCAAGCAGCTTACTGAACTGAGATCATGGAAATTAATGAAGAATAGAATATCAAGAAAAGAAAGGCCAAATTTGAGAACAAGTGTAATCGTGAGGTATTTTTATGACTTAAATCAGTGACCCAAAACATTTTCCTTTGCAGAAGGCTTTTGAACTGTACAGTTTAGATGGTACATTTTAATGGATTACACTGAATTTACATTTACTGTACCAAGTAAGTGTTCCTTAAGGACATATTAATATAATCATTAGACAAATTTCAATCAAGTTGCCATACAAAGCCTTTTTTCTTTTGAGCTAGGTTACACAAAACTTAACAAGTCTTCACTTTGACAAATTATACGTTGATCATCATGGTGATCTCCTAAGCTATGCATTGTTTTCATCTATGGTTGCCAAAGCAAAATACATGCTCGATATTAGGTCAAATTGCATGTTGATCAAAATTTGATGATATAGTTATAAAAAAGTTGCAGCCTCCCATTTGTCATATGGTAAACCAGCTGAGGAATCATGGTTAAACTGTTTTTAGACTATCTACATCTATTTTTTTTTCCTGATTTCATGTTAAGTAAACACATTTTTAGTTTGCTCAAGAAAGATTAGTCTTGATAAATCATGCAAATTCTACTCACTAAAAAGACATAATTCCCAATGCAAATTAGTGAATTGTAATTCTAGGTTATACTGTAAATCATTTGTTGAAGATGATCATTTGTTGATCAGCTTTGTTATACTGGTGATTTCAAGTTGCTGTACTTTAATGTATCAAGATATAAAATTGTGGTGAGTTTATGTTAGGTAGACAGTAAGGGACCTCTGAGACTCTCCTAGGGACAAAAAGTAGGTGCTTGCCTTGTTGCTGTCTTGAGCAATTGCCCCACCTGGGAAGAAGGACAAGGGTGGCCCTGTCTTGGTGCGGCCCCACCTTAATCCTGCTCAGAGCAATTGCTTCATCTGGAGGAGGAGGGAATGCTCTATGAATCTGCCAATCAGAACTTAGTGTGCCAACTGCAAAAGAATGCAGAAGTACAATAGAGTCTGGAAGATGACCTAGGACAACTTATGGCTAATTATCATGTTGTTAGCTTAAATCTACATTGCAGTTCACCCGCCCCCAAATGGGCTTTCAGAGAGGCTCATGGGAGATCTGCATGCACAGTAAGACTTAGGTCATATAACGCCCAACTGTCCATCAGAGTGGTTCATGGTGATGTCTGAACCGTGAGGATGGCCCAATCCAGACACTATACAACGAGACCCAGACCATAACCAAGGCCTTTCTGGTATGACAAGGGGCCCGTTTGTCGTTCTGTGGCAAACATGTCTTTCTCTGTAAACCTATCTCTTGCTCTTGCTCTACAATCCTATCTTTCTCTCCTCAAAAATAACCTTGTTTCATGTTTACCTTGTTTTTGGTGTGTCTGGTCATTCTACAGCCAAGAGCACACAAAGAACCAACATTTCAGCCTGGTGACACTTATGTTACCACTGTTCATTCTCAAAACCTGTCTAAGAAGCCAGCAGGCTTTTCTTGATGAGCTGATAAATGTATCAGCTTTCAAACTGCATTTCTGAGGGTTAGGAAATGTACACATATTTACAATGTGTCATTGTGAATTCATTGATGAAGAGGTCCCAGTGAATAGGCAACCAGTGTATCATTCCCTCACGTTTTAGAGTTGCTCACCTTTATAAAATCATTAGTGAGAAAGAGAGAGTATGTAGCAGAATTAACTCTCTGATCTTTAATTTGCTTCTATGACTTCTGAGTCTTAAATATTCTTCTTCACATTCTGAGTGCCAGAAATCAGGATTTACGTGAAGCACTGTAAAATAGGAGTACTCTATATTCCAGAAGCCCTTAGCATCAGTATTTTTCTTTGGCTGTCTAACGATCAGTAACAACATTATATTTTTATCTTATTTTTTCAATATATTATATAATGGAATCTTTAGATAAGTAAGGGATTATTAGGTTCTTAAAATTAATTTCTCCTTAGTGCTAAGCAAGGCAATTTGAACCAATACTTAAATATGAGCTATGATACATGTAAATGTTAAAGTATTGGCTGGTTGAAGAAATTACCGTGGAATTAGCTTACTTAAATACTTGACTACTTAACTTTTATTTATAGCACTACTTGTATGAAATTGAGGGAAATCAGAATATTTTACACCAAAATATGTTTCTTTGACATATTTTGAGATGGCTGCCATAGATCCAACAGACAGAAGTAATGCTGCAAAGCTGTTTTTTGTGGGGGGAAAGCTGTATCTGTACAGAATCTCCATTAATGCAGCTAGGTCTTTCCTTAGCTAACCTAGGAAAGATTAACTGAAGGGTCTGACACCTTTAAAGTTCTGAAAAGAAACATTTACTATCTATTATTTCTGAGGATTGCTACCTATGAGGCTTCATCTATGTAACAAGACCACCTTTACTAGCCAAGTCTCTTCCTTTCTCCCTCTCATAACCTGTCTCACCACTAAAACCTGTTGTGCTACAATCCAAGGCCCCATTTTTTATAAGCTTCTGTACCTCATTGGTAGATTGAGTCTTCATTCTGAAGGCTCCCATATATAGATATTAAATAAATTTGATATGTCCTTTTCTTCTATTAATCCATTTGCCTAATGTCAGTGATTTTTCAGCAAACCTTTAGGGGGCCAAGGGCTTTGTTCCCTTCAAAACTCATATGGCTTCAAGAAGAAAAACTGATTTAGCAATTTAAAAATAAGTTTGTATTGTATATTTTTTGAAATTCATCTATTTAATTTTCCTTATGGGAAATTAGCAAACAAAATGAGAAATTCTTACTTTATATTAAAATGATGAACATTTTATGGGCTAAAACTTTACTAGGAGGTGAGAGGAAAATTGAGGCTTAGATTTAGGGGCCCTAACATTTCTTTCCTAACTCTCTCAAATAAAGCCAATAAAATAAAGTTAGTAAAAAGGTTGTGATACATTTTTCTAGGAGCAGAAAATTCCTCAACAGTACTTGCAGGAAACACAGCACTTCCCATTCTTAAGAAATCAAGTTGCTGGGCACTTGGGTTGATTGTACATCTTTGCAATTGTGAATTGTGCTACTATAAACATTTGAGTGCAGATGTCTTTTTTATAGCGTGTCTTTTGTTCTTTTGGGTAGATGCCCAGTAGTGGAATTGCTGGATCAAATGGTAGATCTACTTGTATCTCTTTGAGGTATCTCCATATTGCTTTCCACAGAGGTTGCACTAGTTTGCAGTCCCACCAGCAGTGTATGAGTGTTCCTATCTCTCTGTGGATTAATAAAATGTGGTATATGTATACCACAGAGTACTATTCAGCTATAAGAAACAATGTTGATATGGCACCTCTTGTATTTTTCTGGATAGAGCTGGAACCCATTCTACTAAGTGATGTATTCCAAGAATGGAAAAATAAGCACCACATGTACTTACCATCAAATTGGTTTTAACTGATCAACACCTAAGTGCACATATTGGAATAACATTCATCGGGTTTTGGGTAGATGGGAGGGGGAGAAGGGGATGAATATATACATACCTAATGAGTGAGATGCATACCGTCTGGGAGATGGACGGGGCAAGGGGAAGGCAAGGGCAATATACCTAACCTAAACATTTGTACCCCCATAATATGCTGAAATAAAAAAAAAAACAAATAAAGTTGTTATTAGTCAAGGCTGTAATATCACCAGTATTTTAAGTATATAATTTAATTAGATGAATTATATATATGTATATATAAAGTATTAATAACAAAAGGAAGTCAAAAAGTAACTTGGGGCCAAATAGCAATAAAATAAGTGATGCTGTCCTTAGATGACCTACTTTGTGTTTCCCTTGGCTGTAAAGATGTATAATTTAACTTCTCTCTTTCCAGAGCCTATACCTTATTCAAGTTACACTCGTATGAAACCTTGTTTCTGTTCTTTTTTTTTTTTTTTTGAGGAATTCCTTTCCCCTGTTGAGACCCCTAATTCTGCTCCCCAACTACTTTTCAAGCATGTTCCACCCCTCCACAGTGCCCACCATATCGCTCAGATGTGGGTTTACCCCCCACCCCCCAAATACCTAGTGAACACTCCCACCATTTGAGCACCATAATGTTAATCAGTCAATACCAATTTGATGGGGAGTACGAGTGGGGCCCATTCTTCGGGTCTTGTGTCACCTCACTTTGAATAATGGGTTTAAGCTTAATCCAGGATAATATAAGCGGTGCTAGCTCACTGTCATTTCTTAAAATTGAGTAATATTCCATTGTGAACATATACCAAATTTTAATAATCCACTCATGAATTGAAGGGCACTTGGGTTGTCTCTTTTCTGTTGTAAAAAATAATAATAGATGCTGTCAGTATGCCTTTAATAAGGGTAAAGAATTAGTGTGAGTTATTGGAGGCTATAAAGGGCAGATACAGTATATATATAAATACCGTCATGTGGAATGTGTAACCTTCATTGGCAAGGCAAGAAGTAAGGTTGTTGGGAGGATGAGACAGCCGTGGCAAGTCGTCAGCACAGCGCTTGACACCCAGTGTGAGCACATTGAGTGTGGAGCCATTATCTCAGTCATGATGATGACGGTGGCCGCTGTTTAGCGGCAGGCACCACTGACATCATTGTTGGCTCTTGCTCCGTCACTGCTCTGTATTCTGCCCAAATCTACAGCTGGAATTAGAGGACAGGGTGGGGGTGGGTGGTTGAAGCTTGTCCCTTAAGGAGAGGAGTGGAGAGGTGACGAAGCACCTCACATGGCTTGGTGCGCACCTCAGCTTCACCCTGCAGCTCCAGGACCCAAGCTGGCAGTCTACACTTCAGCCAAACCAGATTAGTTTTCCTCTTACATGTCTTGTACTTTCCCAGTTCCACTTCTCTGCTCAGTCTATGTTCTCTACAGCAAATGCTTTGTGTCCCTAATTCCCTGGTGCCTGCCAATTCTTCTAAAGTGTCTTTCAAATTTTACCACATCCACAAAACTTTTACTCTCCCTGCTAAGTGAATCAATGCAGTCATCCATTTACTGAATCTGCAAACATTCATCCGTATCTATTCTACTGGGTGGCGGGCACGTTGATATGCACTGGAGATGATAAATGCAGAGAGCCTCAGTTTCTGCCTTCAAGAGGACAAGAAAAATCAATGATTAAATGCCATGTAATAAGTGCTATGAATGGAATTTGAACAATATTGCTACTTCCTACCTGTGAACTTCATGTTCCTTTCTTTGCATTTTTATGGGACTCTTTCTCTGTGATAGTTATTTATGCTCCTCTTTTGCACCCTGACTAGTATATGTAAGCTGATTGAGGCCAGGGAACATGTCTTTTGCTCTAAGAATCATCAGGACAACCTTAAGTTAGAATCTCCCTAGATGACCAATAAATGTTTTATTGTGTTGAGACCTGAATCCTGCCATGCTATTGGTTATAACAACACTTGGTTTATAACAAGAGGAAGTTAATCATTAGGAAAAAAAAAAAACAGAGATGTTTCTTCATTATCTTCTAGGGTTCTTTAACAGGCAACACCCAGCCAACCCTTAGCTGCACCCACATGTGGAGTGAGAAGCAGGGACATACAGAGCTTCAGCTGCTCGAAAGGCCATTGCTGCGGTGACATAACAATCCAGCAATGACATATGGTTCTTTATTGCCAGGTCTTACAGGCCTGAGCAATTGTATCTGCCAAAGGGAGAATATTCACTTCAGAATTTTGGATGTAAATATTCAGTCCCTTGCGCTTTGCAGTCATTGCTAATGGTATATAAAAAATGATCCAAGAGAAGTATAAATAATCATTTGGCTCTACAGTGAAAAGAGAAGTTCTGGCTATAACCAGCCAAAAATGAAATAGTGCAAACTTCAAACTCAAATCAGGAGGTTATCATCTGTATCCACCTCAGAAAGAGATTCTTACTGCCAGAGTACAGAATGAATTAAAAGAAGGAAAGATACTAGCTCATTTCCACAACCCCATTTCAGCCCACAAGATAGGCAGGCCCCAAATTACAAGGGGGTTGTATTTTTAAAGGTCATTTGTATGTTGAGTCTTCAGAACCCCATTTCTAGTGGAACAATAATGGTTGCAGAGTTTCCAGGAATAAATCCTCCATAAGAGATCTAAGCATCCTTGAAAGTGTTTCAATGGGACATTGGGATTCCAGTTCCAATTATAAAACACAGGGATAGGAGGAACAATCTGGAAGGATTGATTTGGCTCCTCAGGGTGATATCCCCTAGCTAGAAATCCCCTCTCTTGTGGAAGATTGCAAACGGCCACAAATACCTGCCATTCCTGTATGCAATGTGACTTAGCTCCTCCTCAGGAGCAGTGGTTGAGTCAATATCCTCATTCTTTGAATCATGTAGTGGAGTCTACATCTTCATCCCTTGAATTTGGATTTAGCCATCATGACTTGCTTTGGCCAACGGGACAGTGGCAAATGCGACACAGACAGAAACTGGAAAGGTGTTTGTGCATTGAGACTTGCCCTCTCTAGCTGTTCTTGTAAACCCTGTGTGGACAGGTCTCACTCAAATGAGATAAAGCCAGGAACCAGACATGTGACTCTATTCTAGAACATTCAGCTACAGCCAAGCCACCAGCTAACTGGCAAGATCAGCTGAGCATTCCAAGACCAGAAGAAATGGCCGTAACCCACAGAATCATGAGAAATAAGAAACATTTGTTGTTTTAAGACCTAGGTTTTGGTGACATCTTATGCCACAAAAGCTAATTGATATACCTTCATCCTATGCTACCTGCTCCATGTAAATCTCTCCCTGAGTTCTACATTTTGGGGGTGGGGACAACATACCCAGAACTTTGCTAAGTTAAACTTAGAACTCACAGTGCTGGAACCATCTCTCTCCTCTGCATTCTTCGGGGGATGATAGTTGCAGATAGAATGGAAAGAGGAAAGCTAGGACTTGAAATTTTTTGAAGAGACTAATCCTACACTCTATCTTGGGCAATAGCTGTGCTAGCATTGAAGAGGGACTGGGGGCTCCAAGACGGAGAAGAAGAGCAGAAGGTGCCATGACCAAGATTCGCGGACAGTGCCAGGAATTTCAAAGTGAAGGATTTGCATGGCATGGTCTGCCCTTCCCAAGATGAACCATTTAGATCCATTCCAGCATCCACTAAGCTCCCTCTACACCTACGAGGGAGGCTGCAGGTCCTATAAAAGGGGGCCCAGAGTAGGTTTTCTGCACAGTAGAAAGGAGCAGGTTAGTATGGGTGTTGAATGAGCCCATTGCCATACCTGCCACTTAACTAAATCTAGCCAAGCTCCTCACTCCCGATCATTTTGCTTTGATGTCTGCTTCCTTGGTTGCGTAAATTTTCTAGCACCAAAGGAAGGATTTTGTCCTTGGAATGGCAAATACCTAGAATAAATGCCACCTCTTACTATCTCCTGTAACTATGGCTATAAGGGCAAATCAGTTCCTGCTAAACCCAGTGTCAGAAGCCCTCCTATCACAATGCTCCAAGAATCTACTTACCAGTCAGAATTGAAGCATAAAGCAAAAGCTGACTTCTACTTGCCATCCCTGTCCTAAGTCATCTTGAGCCACATTGAGCTGTTTCATCCACAATCATCTTGAGCACCGAATTTAACAATCTTATTTTTATGCACTTTGCCACACAAGTACATCATTATGATAGGTACCTTTAATTCCTTTCTTGGGTCTTTCTTTGCTCCAACTTTTGTTTTCTTTATTGTGGATCAACTACTTTTAATTTGTCACCTTATTTTATTTCATACATCTTTAGAAGTTACCATACATCTGTATTGGAGCAAAGAGATATGTAAATATACAAAGTAATTATGTAATTATCTTTTTTTCCCATTTGATCTGAAAGTAAGGATCTCATTTGCCTTTGTTAAGTTCATCCTATGGTTTTCCCGATCTTTCTAGTATCTCATCATTATTCTGAAATGTGATTTTTTCAGCCAGCAAATAATTCAGCCCTCCCAACTTCATGTCATCTGAAGATATGGTATGTCTGCCTTCCATATCTTCACCTAGGTCTGTGATAAAAATTGTTTATTGAGAAAGCAAACTTTGGCACACTACTAGAGATCATGCAAACAACCTCAAATCACTCATCAGCTATGAATCTATGTAACATTACAGGATCCAGCCCACATTTCTAGAATGATATCACAAGAATCCATCAAACCCCTAAAGAATGAAGAACGGGAACATTCCATGCATGGAGGAATCAAATGAGAAAAAGAGGAGAGAAACACATGACCTATTTCTGAAACACAGAATATTTTCCTGTAATATAAAATTAATATGAGTCTATGTAAAAGCTAATTCTAATTTTCTTTGAACAATCCCACATTTGTGTTTTGCAAGTTGTCTTTGTTTACTGTAATTAGGAAAATCAATTATTCTCTGATCTGTGTTTCCATAGAACTTGATTCATAAGCTCCATTTAACACTGATAATCACTAGTGTAGTTCACCAAATATTTCCCTTCCTATTCCTTCCGGACACATGCTATGCTTTCACTTCCCTTCCCCCTCTGAAATTTGGCATGACCATGTGACTTGCTTTGGCCAAAAAAATTGACTGAAATGTTCATGCCATTGTGGCTGGAAGCCCTTAAAAGCTGCTCTACCTCTGTCATGGCGCCTGGAAAGTACGTGTTGGGAAAGAGCTTCCATCAGCCTGGCTTCCTGGGTCACTGCCATTCAGCTCTGCTGAACTGCACTGAATTTGTGTGTGAATGAGGAGGCTTTGGGGTTGTCCGTTGCTGCAGCAGAGCGTGTCCTGTGTGCAGAGTTTGCCTGTGTGTATGCGCATGAGAGTGTGTGTCTGTGTGGGGGTAGGGAGGATAAAGATGAATCGAATATTAGGGATCCAACAGTGAATAAAACAGACAAAAGTCCCCAACCTTACATTGTATTAGAGGAAGCCAATAACCTTATGACTTTTCTTTTCATGTGACGCAGGAATGTCATCAGCGGTTGTGTTTATAGTGGGATTTATCCGAGAAAGCCAAATGTTGGACATCTTCTTCCCCTCAGTCACGCAGGGATGAGGAAAAAACACTGTCTGACCCTCTTTCTTGAGTCTGTCTATACTGAAACATGCCACTAGGGTCAGGGGTCCTTCCATTCTTCCCTCAGTGACACCCAGGGCTGCTACCCTGTACTCTACCCCAGTCACCTAGACGAGCCAGCCCCCAGGTGATGCTGATACTGCCGGCGTATGGACCACACTTTGAGTAGCAAGAGCGTGGACTTCCCAGGGCTTCCGCTGGAGAGTCCTAACACGCTTTGCCTCCCAGTTCTCCCAGCAGCTGGGGTGGGAGTGGGGTGAGAAGGAGGGTTGAGGCCGATGGATGGTCAGTGGTGGGTCTTCAGCTCGGATTTCCTTTTTGGCGTCTGTTTCCACCAGCACACTGCAAGCATTTTGTTTCCTTTCAGTTAATTTGTATTCACCCTGAAGGTTCATCTGAATCAGTATTTTCACAAAGCTCACATGTGACTCTGTGTGCAGCATATTCTGGAGAACTACTTCAGTATGACGTGCCTTTTCCAAGCTTGACAGGATGTTCTTTCCCTAGCAGATAATGTGCCATGGAGGCCTCCCCAGACAGTGTCGGTGGTCCCCCTGTAATGTAAAATAGGGTTGCTTTGCTTTTTTGATTGGGGGAGGTGTGGGCTACCTCTCAGGATTGACATTAACCTTTAATAGCGTCTGTCCCTGTTGTCCCACAGATGGGCTCAATTAAGTTCTTAGAGTTCATTACTCTCCCACTGAGGGTGGGGTTGCCAATATATCCTGCTATAAACGTATCTATATTAGATGAAATCTATATATTTATTTTCTGAAAACTCATGCACTTTTCTGCACAGAATGTAGGTTTTGCTTATATTAAACATTCAGATTCTGACTGTGATTAACAGCTTTTTTGTCCCTTCCTTCTCATTGTCACATAATCGTCCATTTGTTCCCAACAGATCTGGCCTTTGAGTTTACTTTTCTGACATTTAATCCCTGAGCTTTCAGGGTTTCAATCTTCCCTTTATTTATACCTCTGAGCCTTTAACTGGGTCAGGAGAAGTCAGGATCCATTTAATGAAGAGTCCTGGCCACTTCATGAGATGAGAGAATGAAGACAATGAAAAGTTTTATTAAAAGATAAGAAAATGTAAGACTTTATCCATGGAAATGAGTTGCTTCCATCTCCAAAGCAGTGTTACACAAACTGCAGGTTGCCATTTATTATTAGGTCATGAAATCAATTTAGTCATGTGTGACCAGCAATTTCAAAGGACATAGGATAGAAACTGTTTTATGAAATTGTGTTTCAGACATGTGCCTGTGAATGTGCATCAGTTTGCGTATGCCCCGTGTGGGCTGTTACAGAAAAAGTATTAGTCCAAATTTCAGAGCAAAACACGTCAAGGCTGGAACTGCATGAGGCTGGAGATTTCCATCAATCCAGTACTATCCAGTTTGGCTCAAATGACCTTTTCTTTGTTTAGCTAGAGAGTGTATTAAAGCTAACTAAAGACAAGTGAGGCTAACTCACTGACTACCAATGGAGAAGCAGAAAGCTCTGCATGGAAAATTCCACTTATGGTTCTAGAAACAAATGTTTTGAAGGCAAAATAGTATTATATACAGCTCAGGTAATTTTGTTTCAAAACATGGGTCTTCCTGTCATCACCAAAAATTTTAACACTAGTTAATCTAGCAGAGCGATACTGGGAACTTAACATCTATTTTCAATCACTTTCTTTCTGCTCTTACCCCCGCAGGGCTTGTCAAATGAAAGCAGAAAGTTTGAAGGAACAAAGCCAAAGTCAAAAGCAAAATGATAAAGCTTGGGAGTGAATAGAGGAAGAGAAAAATGCATACACAGAGAAGTTCCCAAAGGAGCAGGAGAACACAAATTGTGGGAGAAAGAGACCCCACAGAGGAAGAACAAAACACGTTCAGACCAGCTTCAAAGAATTCTTCCTGGCTGATCACAGTAGGAAAGGTTAAAATAACATGTGCCTCTCCCAGTGAAACTCAAATGCAAAAAGACACCACGCAGGCCTGGGTTGTGTGTTCCCCTGCACCTGTTCAGTACCGGACCTGGCAGACTCTGGGGATTGAATTCCTTGCAAGCAATAACTTTACTTTGATGGGTGAATTAATGATGAATTATAGATAGCATTTTTATTCAATAGACTGTGACAACCATGTAGGCAACTGTAATGTATAAAGGTAGTATGGAAGAGTGGTATTGATGAGATACATAGCTATATAAATTCCCACTAATAGAATTGGAATTGAACTTTCCCTGGATAGACACCCATCCAACCCCATGTCAAAGTCATATTTCAGGTAAGTTTGCTAATTGCAACAAGCTTCAGAAGGTACATCAGAACTCATTTCTTAAAGTGGAATCCCAATTAATTTTTTAAAAAGTTCTACATTACACTCAAAGAAGACTTTTTTGTTGTTGTTCTGGTAAAAAGATCAGAATCAAAATTCAAATATGTAATTCTAATACTTTTATTAAATAACTAAAAAATTGTCCTTTTAAATAATCTGAACTCTGACTTCCACAAACTAAACTGTAGGCAAAAACTCTCAATTCACAAATAGTACTTGACCTTTTAAACAACAAATTTTGCAAATACCAAACCATTTATTTCCTGTTCTCAAATCTCTGCACTGTTACTGGGGCAGCCGGTTCAACTCAGTTCAGCAAACATTTACCAAGTACATAACAACTGTTATCTTTTATGTTGAGAGAATATCTGTATATCTTTTTTGTATTTAATAGAATTTTAGACTTAGAGAAAATTTTAATAACTGTTAGTAAGTTATGTCTTTTCTCTTTTTTTGGTTAGTCTTCCTAGAGGTTTATCAATTTTATTGGGTTTTCTTTTTTTCCAATAAAACAGCTTTCAGTTTTATATATTTTTCTCTATGACTTTTCTGTTTTCAATTGTATTGATTTGGTTTTTGTATTTAATATTTCCTTCCTTCTGTTTGCTTTCAGTTTAATTTGTTCTTCTTTTCTAACTTATTAAGATAGAAGCTTGGATTACTGATTTGAGACTGACCTTCTTTTCCGATATAGTAGTCCCTCCTTATCTGTAGTTTCACTTTCCAAGCTTTCAGTTATTATCAGTCAACTGTGATCTGAAAATATTAAATGTAACTTCCAGAAACAAACAATTCATAAGTTTTAAGTTATGCACCATTTTGAGAAGTGTGATGCAGTCATGTGCCATCCACCTGGGATGTGAATCATCCCTTTGTTCAGTGTATCCAGGCTATATAAGTTACCCTCCCATTAGTCACTTGGTAGCTGCCTCAATTATCAAATACAAAAAAACATAGTATATATAGAGTTCATTGCTATCTATGCTTTTCAAGCATCCACTGGGGACCTTGGAATGTATGCTCTTTAGATAAGGAAGAGCTACTGTGTAAACACTTATTGCTATAAATTTTCCTCTATGTACTGCTTTAGTTGCATATCACAAATTTTAATATGTTCTATTTTTATTTTCATTTTATTTCAAAATATTTTTAAATTTCCCTTGAGACATCCTCTTCACACATTGTTTATTTTGAAATGTCTTGTTAAATTTTCATGTATTTGAGTATTTTTCAGTTATTTTTCAGCTGTGTATTTCTAGTTTAATTTTATAATGGTCCAAGATGATATTTTGCATGATTTATATTCTTTTTTAGTGCATTAAGGTTTGCTTTATGGCCTAGAATATGGTCTATTTTGGTGAATGTTTTATGTGCACTTAGAAAAAATATGCATTCGAATGTTGTTGGGTGGAATATACTATAAATGTGAATTAGGTCAATTGGCTGGTAGTGTTTTCCAGGACATCTGTATTCTAACTGATTTTCTGTCTACTTGTCCTATCACTCAGTGAACAGTGTTAAAGCTTCCAACTATAATTGTAAATTTGTCTAGTTTTCCTTTCAATTCTATCAGTTTTTGCCTCATGTATTTCAAAGCTCTGTGGTTAGGTACATACACATTTAGGAGTATTGTGTTTTCTTGTCAACTGACCCTCTTGTTCTGAAGCCTACTTCGTCTCTTTAATATTAGCCACTCCAACTTTCTTATGGTTAGTATTTGTATGGTATTTTTTTTCTATACTTTATTTTTAACCTATTGATGTCTTTATATTAAAAGTGGGTTTCTGATAGCATAATTGGGTCTTCCTTTTTTATCCAATCCGATGATTTGTCTTTTAACTGGTTTATTTAATCTTAGAACACTTAATGTGATATTGATAAGTTTAGATTAAAATCTACCACCTTGCTAGGTGTTTTCTATTTGTTCCACCTATTGTTTGTGTTGAAAGGCAATTCTTCATGGTGTTTCTACAAATTTTGAGCAGCTAGTGTCTTAGAATATATTTCCAAGAATTTTTGTATAGAAAGCTGTCTAGAAGGACAGAGATAGTGTCTTCCTTCAGGGAAACAGGCAGGTTTGTTTCCTGACCAGGGTAACAAAGATAATATCTCCCTCTAGGGCAAAGGTTGTACAGGTTTGTTATTGTCCCTTTATAAGGTTAGAAGTTTCCCAAACTCAGTGCTGCTCAACTGTGAAATAAACCCACTGTGTATACAGCTCCTACCTGGGTCTGTTCCTCACCATCCCCATGGGACCTGGGGGCAAGGGAAACTGATATAAACATTAAACTCATGCCATCTTGCTGTGCTGTGAGTAATAAAGTCCTTTGTAACTCAGGAGTCTAGTGTCTTCTGCTAGCATTTATGAAACTGTAACAGACTCATTTGTTAGTATGAAAACAAGTTAAAATCTTAGACTATTCTCAGTTCTTAATACTTGGTGTCATTTTTCTCTTTTACTGTCTTCTCTTATGTTAACTGAGCATTTTCTATAATTCCATTTTAACATCACTTTTATATTTTTATATTGATTTATATCTACCTCTTTGTAGAACTTATTTTAGTGGTTGCCCTAGAGTTAAAATATTTTTTTTTGAGACAGAGTCTCACTCTGTTGCCCAGGCTAGAGTGCCGTGGCATCAGCCTAGCTCACAGAAACCTCAAACTTCTGGGCTCAAGCAATCCTTCTGCCTCAGCCTCCCAAGTAGCTGGGACTACAGGCATGCACCACCATGTCCAGCTAATTTTTTCTATATGTATTTTTAGTTGGCTAATTAATTGCTTTCTGTTTTTAGTAGAGACGGGGTCTCACTCCTGCTCAGTCTGGCTTTGAACTCCTGACCTTGAGCGATCCACCTGTCTCGGCTAAAATATGCATCTTTAATTAATCAATGTCAACATTCAAATAATATAACACAGCATCATAAGTCATACAAGTACCTTACAACAGTATGTTCCCAATTTCTCCCTAACATTCTTCATCTTATTGTTGCGATATATTTTACTTTTCCATATGTTATAAGCACATAATACATTGCTATTTTTGGTTTAGATGATCAGTTATCTTTTGGGGCATTGAAAAAATAATTTTTCTTTTACTTCCATTTATTCCACTTCCCGTGATCTCTACTTCTTTGTGTAAATCCAGCTTTGTGTTTGGTGTCATAACTTTTCTACCTGAAGAATTTCATTTAGCCTTACTTGTAGAGTAGGTCTGCTGGCAGTACACGTTTCCTTTGTTTTTGTTGTTCTCAGAAATTCTATTTCTCCTTCACTTTTGAAAGATGTTTTCACTGGGTACAGAGGTTTTGGTTGACAGGGGCATTTTTGTTAGTTTGTTCAGCACTTTACCACTCCATTGTCTTCTTATGTGTATGGTTCTAGTGAGAGTCTGCCGAACTTATCACGGTCTTCATTTCTTTCAAGATAACATATCTTTCTTTTCTCTGACTGCCTTGAAGATTTTCCTTTTGTCTTTGGTTTTTGGCAATTTGAATATGATATGCCTACGTCTGGGGTTTTCCTTTTCCTTTCAAAGGGGGAGAAGATTATCTCTCTTATTTCATGTTCTTTGATCATTTTGGACCTGTGATTAGGTGTCTGCCATTAACTTCAGAAAATTATCAGCCAACATCTCTTTCAGTATTTGTTTTATCCTATTCTTTCTCTCTTTTCCTTCTGTGACTCCAATCATGCATGTGTTAGATTATTTTATATTGTCTCGTAGCTCTTGTATGCTTTGCTCTGTTTTGTTTACTATATTTTTCTCTGTGTTTTATTTTCTTAGAACTTTCTTCAGTGTTTGCTGTGAGCACCAGCGGGGTTTGGGGGATAAAAGCCTCCAAGTGGATGAAGACTCTCCCAATTGCTGCAGCTCTAGGGTCTCCACCCTCTCCAGTGCACACTTCACCTCCCCCATTCGCCAACACCCTGGCTGAATTCTTCTTACTAGTCAGTGTCTGGCTGTGTCCACCTCGGGTAAGCCAGAGTTCACATCTTATCTCTCCTTGTAGATAGCTCTTTCTTCATATATTTTAGGACAGTTAATTGTAACCTCAGCTCTCCAGTTTTCACAACAAGTTGTCAACTTGCAGTTTGCCCAGTTTTTATTTTTTCTGCCCCCATGGCAAGGGAGTAGAATAGTACTTTTTCCAGCTCTCTAAATCTCAAATTGAAAACTGGAAATATCCCTTATGTCTTTTAAAGAAAGACTAAATGAAATTCTTCAGGTAGAAAAGTTATGACACCAAACACAAACCTGGATTCACACAAAGAAGTAGAACCTTCTCTCATGAAATATCTCCAAGCCCAGATGGCATCATCACTGAATTATCTAAACATTAAAGAAGAAATCATATAAATCCTACAAAAATTCTTCAGGGGATTGGAAAAGAGGTGACACTTCCCAATTCATTTTACAAGACCATACTAGTCTTGATACCAAAACAGGCCAAGGACATTTTACAAAACAAGATAATCATAGACTCAACTCTCTCATGAACATAGATTCTTAATAAAATCTTAACACATCAAATACAGCAACATATTAAAATGATGATATAATATGACCACATATATAAAAGACAATATATCCTCAGCCTATTCCAGAAATGCATGGCTAGTTTAACATTTGAAAAATCAGTGTGATTCTTCACATTAAATGAATAAAAAATATGGAATATATGACTAGCACCATAATATGGAAAAATTATTTGATAATATTTAACATCTGTTCATAATAAAAACTCTCTATAAACTAGAAATAGAAAGGAACTTCTTTAGCCTGATGAAGACTATTTACAAAAAAAAAAAAAAAGCTTTTGAATTTATAGCAAACAATATTTAACAGTGAAATATTGAAGACTTTTTACTGGATCAAAAGCAAAACAAGGATGTCCATTTTTTACCACTTATTTCAACATTATACTCAAGTTCTTGGCCAGTGCAGTAAAATCAGAAGGAGAAATAAATGACATACTAATTTAAAATGACATGATAATGTACACTGAAAATCTAAATGCATCTACAGATGAACTATTAGAATGAATAAATGAATTTCAAAACATCAATTGTACCTCTGTGTATTAGAAACAATTAGAAATATTAAAATTAGAAAATTTTAAAATGAGCCTTAATAAAATAGCTTCAAAAATACCAAATACCTAAGAATAAATCTAAGAAAAGTTTCACAGGATCCCTAAGAAAAAGCCACTAATTATTATTAACAGAAATTAAGATGAGTAAATAGAGAGATACATGTTAGAATATTGAAATTTTTCCTCAATTTGACCTAGAGTCAATATATTTTTAATTAAAATCCTAGCAGGGATTTTACAATTTATATGAAAATTCTAAGATTAAGAATAGCCATCTTGATGAAGAAGAATAAAATAATATGGCTTCACTAAGAGATATTAAGATTTACTGTAAAATTACAGGAGTGCAATGATCAATGAATAGGGCAATGGGACAGAAGAGAAAATCACCAAACAGACACCAATTCTAAAGTGGTTACCTGCCTTATGATATGGTACCACCACAACGTAATGGGGAAAAATAAATTCTTTTCAATAAATAGTGCTTTATAAGTTGGTTACTCATGAAGGGGAAAAAAAGGAGCCTTGACCCCTATAGTTACCATAAACAGAAATCAATTTCAGATCCCTCAGAGACATAAATATGCAAACATTAAAACTACTAGAGATAATATGAGAAGATAGCTTCATCATTTTGAATTTCTATAACCCAATAAGAAAAATGACAAACATAAGCATCTATCCCAATATTGCAAATGAGGGAGGAAAAGAATACTTCTCAAAAATATTGGGAAGATTTTTCAAAATTAACCAAATTTTAAATAACAGAGAAATGGCTTCTCTCCAGCCCCCTCACTCTGTCTTTCCCACAGGAAAAAGGATTTACATTATTGGTAACCTTTGGAAATGGGTCATTATCTGGGTTTGTCTTAGGTTCTCTTCAGCTCTCTCTCTCCTGGAACTTCTGAGCCCAAAGGCCACCTATGTTCCTTCCCCACTCTTCTCTCCCCTCCTCCAATAGGCAAACTCACACCAGGGTAGATCCTGCACCTGAGAAACTGGGAGAGAAAAGGCTTCCATTGTTAAATCTTAGGTCAGAGCCATCATCTCCAACACTGCTTTACCAATAATAAATTGAGAATTTGACACCCTATCTCATGTGCGTGTCTTTTTCTCATTTGGTTCGGAATTCTCATTTTTCAAAACCCTTATTTTAGTGGAGAGAGAAGAGTTTGATAAGGTTAAATACATTGAGAGGTGGAAGGAGGAGGTCATGGAGGGCCATGGCTGAAAGCCAAGGAGAAGATGTCTAAGTGTTGCCTCTGAGAAGCGTGACAAGGGCATCAGGAAATGATGGGAGGAGGACAACCGTCTTGGGGAAGAAACTGGTAGTGGTGCCTCCCTGTGAACTACTTTCTCCCCACCCAAATATTTCCCAATTTTCCCAAACTCCTCTTTTGCCAGGGATTTTGGCATTGCAAATTATAGGAACTTTTTTTAAAAAACACCATCTTGTAGTGCTGTAGTGCTCCTAAAAGCTGAGCCGTAACATGAGGTTTTGTGAACTAATGATCTTGTAAGAAAAAGAAAAGTCCTCTTGATCAAATTGTATTGATTAGAATTTTATTTGTCATGGTAAAATACTCCCTCATATAATGCACAAATCTGCAGGATTTTCTAAAATAGGTCAGCCAAGAAGATAATTGGTTTGGCCCTATCATACACGCCAAACACCTTGTCAGAAAAAACCAATAATGCTCCCATTAGTATGCAGGTCAGAAAAGAAAAAGGTACCCAAGAGATGTCTACAGTATCCCCTGAATAGAAAACACTGTAACAAGATATTTGTATTTTGGCCTGCGTTGCCAGTAGGTAGATTTTTATTATCATTATTATTTAGTGTATAGTATTTGACTGGGAGACAAGCTTTCATTCAAAGGAATAATGCATACTATGCCCTTATGTGATACAGGTACTATCTGTGTCACATAAAAAGTTTTCTTTTGTTTTTTTCCCTTGTTATGAGTAATGTGCTGTTTTTAACAGATGTCAGCTCAAAGCAGAATCGTAAATACCTTATGGCATGGTAGATACTACAGTGTTGATATGCTGGACTGTTCAAATCTGTGATGCATAGATGGATAGCATAAGGATATAAATAGCTCAAAGATGGAGTTGCACTGAAAATATTATTTTGCTGTTTTCTAGAAACTTTCAAAATCTTTCCCCCAAAATACACTAAGACTGAACCAATTTAATTCCCACATATTTCATCTTTAAAGTTTGAGAGCAATGTTTTGATTTATATAAACACAATCACAAAGAAAAATTCAATGACATCAATTCACTGTGTTTCAGAACATTTCCAATTCTTAAGTCGGTTTTCCTGAAAGCTCAATGCCAACTCCAATATATAGAAAGATCATTGATTAAGCTGAGAATACAATTACAAAACACAGCACATATTTACATTTAGGGTAGTTACAAAAATTATAATTCTCCATTAAACTACTGACCTTAATCATATATTAGGTACACAATTTTTGAAAGGTCATTGCTATTCTCATTGCGCTAACTACCTCTAACAAAGTTACAACAAAGAATGAAGCAATTCCTTAACTTACAATAAGAAAATGCATTATTAATAAAGTATTTAAAGTATATAAGTAGAGTGTACATATCACTTTAGAGTCGTGGCTGTGCAGTCCTGGGGCTTAAGGAAAGATTTGACATGATTATCTTGCTAATTCACACACATTCTCTCTCTAATGGAATGGAGAGTAGGGAAGATGTTGATTTATACAGACTGATAGTATAGATAGATCAATCCCTGAGGATAATTATTCAAAATCAGTTTCACTCTGGTTGAAGATTATTTTCCTTTTCCTCTTTCCAAATGAGAGGAATTTTCCAGATGCAAGTAGAATTAAATAAGTTTTAATGCTGCCCTTTGCCTTTTCTCAACCCTGTATTGAGGAGAGGGAGGAAACTGTAGCCCAGGAGAAAGCAGAAGTCTCAGCTCTCACCACTGCGGAAGAGGGAGCGGGAAGCCCAGAGACACCCTGGGTCAGGAAAGCTCTGCAATTCCTCCCATGGGTTCCAGAGGCACAGGAGCAAAGTCATGCCCGGGCTAGCCCAGAAAGAGCCAACGGGCCTCTTTCTATAGGACGATATTACTTTCTTATTGCTGCCATAACAACATGCCACAAACTTGATGGCTTAAAACAAAATAAATCTATTATCTTGAAGTTCTATAGGTTAGAAGTCCAACATGGATCTCACTAGGCTAAAGCCAAGGTGTCAACAGAGCTGTGTTCCTTTCTCAACATCCTAGTGAAGAATCTATTCCCTTGACCATTTCAGCTTCTAGAGGCTGCTTACATTTCTTGGTTCTGGAACCCTCCCAACTTCAAAGCCAGCAACGTTGTACCTTTCAGACCATAGTCACATCTCTTGTCTCTTCTTCCAGTTTTAAGGGCCTTTGTAGTTACACTGGTAATCACACCAGACACCCATCCCTCCAGGAACCACACAGATAGTCCAGGATAACCCCCCCATCTCAAGGTTCTTAATTTAATCTTATCTGCTAATTACTTTTTGCCATGTAAGATAAAATTACAGGTTCTGTGACTTAGGAAGTAGAAATCGTTGGGGTTCCATTACTCTGCCTACTACAGGGGCTGACTGAAATGTGCTGTAGTTATGGCTACTATGACAAATGGTTGCTTTTCACGGCCTGAGCCACCCATGCCTGAGCGAGCCTCTAGTTGTTTCAAATTATATCGTGGAGAACCAATCATCCCTTAAAATTTATATATAACATCTGCACTTAAATACACACTACCGTCCTCACATACGTCCTTAGGACTATCTTGCCTAAAACTAAAGGAAAACAGCTTTAAATCATTTAAAGGACTATCTGAAGTCTAAAGAGGGGAAATCTCATAACAAGCGCTTGAAAGCCCTATCAGTAGAGTTTAAAAATGTAAATGCAAGAAGAGAAGAGGGATAATAGTCTATCAATATTTCCTCTATATTTCTGTTCCATGAACCAAGAGTCCTTTGAGGTCCTACATACATGCACACACACAAGTGTGCACACACAAGTACAAGCACACAGAATTCTGCAATCATTCAGGGAAGTGCTGAATACAGGCCTACCTTGTCTTATGGTGCTTCACTTTATTGTGCTTCACAGATATTGCATTTTTATAAATAAAGGTTTGTGACAACTCTTTGTGAAGCAAGTCTATTTCTCTAAGAGCATGCGCTCACTTTGTGTCTCTGTCAAATTTTGGTAACTCTCACAATACTTCAAATGTTTTCATTATTACTATGTCTGGTACAATGATCTATGATAATGATGATCTTTGATGTTGCTACTGTAATTATTTTGGGGCTCTACGAACCGTGCCCATTTAAGATGGCAAACTTAATTGATAAATGTTGTTTGTGTTCTGACTGCTCCACACACTGGCCATTCCCCATCTCTCTCCCTCTCCTCAGGCCTCCTGACTCCTGAAACATGAAATTAGGGTCAATTAATAACCCTACAATGGCTTCTAAGTATTCAAGTGAAAGGAAGAATCACACATCTTTCATTTTAAATCAAAAATTAGAAATGACTAAGCTTACCGAGGAAGACTGAGATAGGCTAAAAGCTAGACCTCTTGAACAAAACAGTTAGCCAAGTGGTGAATGCAAAAGAAAAGTTTTTGGAGGAAATTAAAAGTGCTACTCCAGTGAACACATGAACAACCAGAAAGCAAAACAGTCTTATTACTGATGTGGAGAAAGTTTGCGTGGTCTGCATGGAAGACCAAACCAGCCACAACGTTCTCTTACACCAAAGCCTAATCTAGAGCAAGGCCCTAACTCTATTCAATTCCCTGAAAGTCAAAAAAGCTGAGGAAGCTGCAGAAGAAAAGTTTGAAGCTAGCAAAGATTGGTTCATGAGGTTTAAGGAAAGAAGTCATCTCCATGACATAAAAGTACAAGGCGAAGCAACAAATGCTAATAGAGAAGCTGCGGCAACTTATCCAGAAGATCTAGCTAAGATGATTGAAGAAGGTGGTTACACTAAATAGCAGATTTTCAATGCCAACAAAACAGCCTTCTATTGGAAGAAGTTGCCGTCTACGACTTTCATAGCTGGAGAGAAAAAGTCAATGTCTGGCTTCAAAGCTTCAAAGAACAAGCTGACTCTTGTTAAAGGCTAATACAGCTGGTGACTTTAAGTTGAAGCCAATGCTTATTTATCATTTTAAAAAAAATCCTAGGGCCCTTAAGAATTATGCTAAATCTACTCTGCTGTGCTCCATAAATGTAACAACCAAGCCTGGATGACAACACATCTGTTTACAGCATGGTTCACTGAATATTTTACGCCCACTGTTGAGACCTATTGCTCTGAAACAAAGGATTCCTTTCAAAATATTGCTGCTTATGGACAATGCTTCTGGTCACCCAAGAGTTCTGATGAAAATATACAGGAGATCAAAGTTGTTTTTATGCCTACTAACAAAACATCCATTCTGCAACCCTTGGATCCAGGAGTAATTTTGACTTCCAAGTTTTATTATTTAAGAAACAACATTGTGTAAGGTTATAACTGCCCATAGATAGATAGTGTTCCCTCTGATGGGTCTGGACAAAATGAATAAAGACTTTCTGGAAAGGATTCACCATTCTAGATGCTATTAAGAACATTCATGATTCATGGGAAGAGGTAAAAATATCATCATTAACAGGAGTTTGGAAGAAGTTGATTTTAACCTCATAAATTACTTTGAGGTGGGCAAGACTTCAATAGAGAAAGTAATTGCAGATGTGATAAAAATATCAAGAGAACTAGAATTACAAGCAGAATCTGAAGATATGACTGAATTTCTGCAATCTCATGGTCAAACTCTAACAGATGAGGAGTTGCTTCTTATTTGTGAGCAATGAAAATGGTTTATTGAGATAGAATCTACTCCTGGTCAAGATGCTGTCAACATTGTTAAAATAACAACAAAGGATTCAGAATATTACATAAACTTAGCAGACAAAGCAGTAGCTAGATTTGAGAGGATTGACTCCAGTTTTCAAATTAGTTTTCATGTTGGTAAAATGCTATCAAACTGCATTACATGCTAAAGAGAAGTCTTTCATGAAAGGAAGAGCCAATCAATGTGGTAAACTTCATGTTGACTTATTTTAAGAAACTGCCACAGCAACTGCAGCCTTCAGTAACCACCATCCTGATCAGTTCACAGCCATCAACATCAAAGCAAGGTCTTCCACCGGCAAAAGGATTACAACTCACTGAAGGCTCAGATCACTGTTAATATTTTTTAACAATAAAGTATTTCTTAATTAAGCCATGTACTTTTCTTGGCATGATGCTATTGTACACTTAGACTACAGTACAGTGTAAACATTACTTTTATATGCACTGGGAAACCAAAAAATGTGTGTGACTTGCTTTATTGTGATATTTTCTTTACTGTGGTGGTCTGGAACTGAACCAGCAATATCTCGGTGGTGTGCTTGTATTGTACACCTCTTAAGAACTCTTAAGGCAATTAACATTTCAAAGGTCTCAGAAGTCCTCCAGTAAATGAATGTGTACAGTCAACCTCTGGCCTCTTGAAGAATGTAAAGGGAGCTGCCAACTTTAATTTGACTTTGGTTTAGGCACTGTGGCACCCTCCCTGATCCCATGCCCTCATAGTGAGAACAAGGCTTCTCATCTGGTTCCAGAATTCCTTTCTGCTCAACCCTAGAGCAGTCTGCACCAAGCTTCCACACCTCTTCAAGAGTGGTCTTCAAACTTACTCTTGTTCAGTGATTTTTTTTAACGTGTGTGTATATGTGTATATTTATATATCTGTATATATAATATACAGGTAAATTATATACATGTGCTACTATACTATTATACACATATAGCAAATACATAATTTTTGCATAAAAAATGAAATAGGCAGCATTTTTATACATCCTGGTAATTGTGATTACTTCATACTACCAATAGTTAATATCTCAAGGAAAAATATGCATTTAGGGTTAGGGTCAACTTTACCAAAGATGGGGATGTAAATTTATTTTATCAACTAGTCTTCTTCATGATTTTCAGTGCTTTGGCCTACTGTTTATCAGATCTTTTATGTTCATGGCTCTTTTCACTTCATAATGTCATCGAAGAAATACTCATTCTAAAAGTAGAAGTATCAGCTATTTCATTTTCCTTTGACCTAATTAAGCTTGTCTTTATCATCTTGCATCTATGATACGTTTGTGTTTGTTACTTTTATTTGATTGTTTTGCAGAACTCCTTTCAAGTCATTGTCCATTTTATGAAGATCAATTTAGTTAAAGGAGACAATATAACATGTACTCATAGTTAACCGAGCACATATAACCTAGAATGCTGAAGCCAGGTGGGGGCACTGCTACCAATGCCTCTCAGTCACAGAACACCCTTCTCCATCCAGTACTTTGCCTAGCTCAGAGGTGAGTAACCTGTTGATAGACAGTCTAAATTAATACATCCTTATGGCAGATACTAGTAAAGATTCATTCTATTCTCCAATTTTTTTATAAAAATCAATAAATAGAAGTTGCAATATTTTTCTCCTGTACCCTATTGGATTGTCTTGCTGACCGGCAGGGGTTCTCCCCACACTCCATGGCTGCTCTTCTGGAACTGGGGCTTGAGAAGCCAGGGAGGCCAGGTTGAATTCCAGATCTGCTGTTCTAACCAGTTTCAGAGTTTCAGGAGTAAAGTGCTCAGTCGTGCCCAGCAGTACTCTCAAAAGGACAAACATTGGATTTTTATTTTGGGGGATTAGTCTAAGGAAGAGGGGGTCAGACCTTCCCTGAGAGATATTGATCTCCTTCCTTAAGAGGGTTGCACACGCTGGTGGGCCACGTGCTAGGAGAGGGAAAAAGAGGGGAGTGCTGCAAGGCACCTCTTTTTGCCAGGCCTTGGTTCTCTTTTGGAGGGATATGAATTAGAGCAACACTCTCGCTCTCCCTCGGGGAGGAAGAATGAATTACTGGATGGATGGATAGATTCAGGTACAGAAGCTGTGTGTCTGTGGCTCAGCCCTTTCCTCTCTCTTGGGGACCTGGCTAGCCTACAAATGGGACACACTCTGCCCTGCTCCTTCCCTGACAGTTTCATGGGGGCAGACTCTGCCCCTGCTTGGGAGGTCTGTGGGTGCTCAGTGCCGCCTTTTAATGCACGTTCGTCCAATTCTGGAGTTCTGTTTTAGGAAGCCCATTGTTGTCATGCACGTAAGTCACATTCTCTCAAATATTTCATTCCTTTTCTGCCTAGCTCCTTTGTTTACCTCTGAGTGGCTCCAACCTGGGTCAGGAAAACCCATACTGAAAAACTGTGGGATCTTGGGAAAATTCACTTTAACTCAACGAGCCTCTGCTTACAATGTCTGCCTTTTAGGGCTTGTCTGGCCCATACCTTAGCATTTATTGGCTATTTGTTATGTGCAGGCATGGACAAAGTCCTTCCATTCCATTTCTTTATGTAATCTTCATAATAACTATTAATATATATGGTTGGGATTATTATTATCCCTATTTAAGGTGGAGAAACTGATTCTTAGAAAGGAAAAAAGATAACATGGACCACGCTCTCATGGCACTTACATTTTAATAGAGAAGCACAGAAAGCATTCAGAACCTACAGCCTGGGGCTTGATCCTCCTCCAAAAGGAAGAATAGGATGGAGATAAGGCCCATCAGTGAGTCATGAAATGAAGGTAACGGGTGAAGGCAACATTTTTCTGAGGGAAGGGATGGGGAGGATAAGGGAAGGGAAAGAATAGCATGGAAAAGAGAATTTCAGAGTACATATGTTATAAAGACCACATGATGTTGTTTAATGAAATGATTGGGGTACGTGTGTGTGTGTGTGTGTGTGTTTACTAAATTGCAATTTAAAGTATATTTTCTTACTGGGGATCATGATCCAAAAAGTTTTAAATCCATGGTTCCCTCTTGTTTGGCTTATCATGAGCTTCCTTCATGGTGTTAAGGCTGGTTCTAACCTTGCTTAAATTTCTTCTCTCTCACCTATTTTTCTAAGCTGCCTCCAGGAGAGGGAGGTGGTAGGTGGCCCGTGTGCATCAGATCCTAGCAAGGGGATGTGGCAGAACGTGGAGATGAAAGAAGATGTGGACGACTCTGATGGATTTTGTTCTTAAATGTGACGGGAAGCCCTGGGGAGCATTTGATTAGAGAAATGATGTGATTTCGCTTGTATTACAAAACAACCCCATAACTGTTGTGTGGACAGTGAATGGTAGGGGCTGGAGTGGAAATGGGAAGTTGCAGCAGCAGTGCAGGTGAGAGACATGTGGCGTGTTCTCAGACAGCAGTGGCTGCAATGGCGAGGAGGAGAGTCCAGGGTTATGCGCCAGGCCAGGTCTGCTCAGAGAACCAGAACCACTGGTCCTCTGAGGTGAGGACTGCACCTTATGTGATGGGGCAGCTAGTCACCCAGTCTATGTGAGGCTGCTGTTTCTGGGCCTGGTGTGGGAGCCTGGAGGCCGGGGGCACACACTGGGAAGGGAAACTGCATGACGCGGAGGAAGTAAGGACTAGTGGGGACCTGCGAGGCTTCCCTGGAACCAGGGAAGACTGGAGTCCCGGCTGTCGGACCACCTCCAGGCCTCCAGCTCAGACGACGGCAGGTTCCTGAGTGAGGGGCTGGTGCTCTTCATCACAGAGCTCACATGCAGCCAGCCATGATTTGGAGAAGTTGAAACAGAAGGCTGGCAGGAGCTGGAGGCTGTGGGCCCAGGCACTACCCCATACCAGCTAGGCGAGGCGGCAGACAGGCAGCGGGGCATGGGCACCGCACCCACCTTCTGAGTGCGTAAAGGAGAAAACCGCCCCTGGGCACTGTCTCCCAAATTTTGCACAAAATTTTTCTTGAAGCCTATGCTAAGTAAGAACCACATAGGGGAGGGAATTCTGGGAAATGTATTTCTAGCTTAGCTAAATGTACACAAAACAAATCCATCAGTAGGGGGTTTCCCCTGTGCATGGTAATAGGGAGCTTTTACTTTGTGCTTCCTGGGAGGAAGATAATTCTTGGCAGGAACATAGCTAGACAATCCTGCAGTAAATGGCAACCCATAATCTCAGTACCTCAAAATGCTAACAGTTTATCTCTTGCTCACACAAAGTCCACTGCAGGTCTCAGCAATTCTGCAATGCAGCTCTCTCCCATGGGGTGATGGAGAGATCTGGACACATCTACCCGTGGATCCGTCAGCTCAACACAAAGCCCCAGGATCACTACAAGAGAGAAAAATAATATACCTTCTGTCATTTAAGCTGAAGGTTAATTGCACTTCAGTTCACAGTACTTGGACATCATAGGGCATTTTAGGACAGGACACAGAAATTAATCATTAAATGTTTAAGGGCTTAACACCATCTTCACCATTATTATTATAGTGTAACATGCACTATAGACACTCATGCCACTCATGGCACTGTCATAAGGTAGCAAAAAATAAGATTTCACCATGGATGCCACTGTGTTAAAATGGCAAATCTGTGGGTTCTGCCACACCCACTGCCAATGCAGGGTGATTTCTGTATTTCTATGCCAGCCTGCCAGACGGTGCCACTCCCCGGATGGGAACGCTTTTGAAGTAAGTTGTTGAAGGTTCCTAGTTAAATGCCAATCTATCACCAGCGGGGGTGGGGGAGGGGGCATGGGGGAAGAGTTTCACATTGAGATTTTAATAATTTTAATACAAATTGAATTGGCCCTAACAGAAATTAGAGTCTATATGGTATTTCCAGACACCACTTCTGACACCAAATGTGGGTGTTTTTTTTTTTTTCTGACAACAACCAATTCTCCAATTCTCTGATATCAACCTGGTGTTCAACAGTTCAATTCAATTCCGACACCTGGAGTTAGCACAGACCCCACAGGTTACAGGCTCAGTCCCACAAGACCTCCCCACTTCAGATGCCAGCTGAAATGGGGTACTCAGATTCCCCACACTTCTGTGCTGCCAGCTACAAATTCAGGGGTTGTCATTATGCCCCTCAGGCTAGATAATTCACTACAATGACTCACAGAACTCAGGAAAGTGCTCTACTTACTATTACAGCTTATTAAAAAGGATGCAAATAAGTAGCCAGATGAAGAAGTTCACAGGGCAATGTTTGGAAGTGTCCCGGGTGCGGGAGCTTCTGTCCCTACTGTGTCAGGACACATCGGCACATGGATATATTTGCCAACTCAGAAGCTCCCTGAAGCCCATTGTTTAGGAGATTTTATGGGGGTTGCTTTACGTAGGCATGATTGATAAGGTCATTGGCCATTGGTGATTGACCTCAATCTCTATACTTTCTCATCTCCCTGGAGGTGGAGGGGTGGTGCTGAAAATTTCAAACTTCTAATAATGGCTTGATTTTTTCTGGGGCCAAGCCTCCATTCTGGATATATCTAGGACCCCCTAACCTCTTCCCATGAGTCATCTCATTAACTTTCAAAAGACAATCTTACCACTCAGGAGATTCCAGGGGTTTTAGGAGTGCTGTTCCAAGAACCTGGGAGAAAGGCCACATAATGACTTTTCGTTACACCACAGGTCTAGGGGTGCTGTCACATGGGCAGAACACTGTAAAGCAGGGGTGCTGTCCACAGTACAGGAAGGAAGGTGGAGGGGGGTGCCACAGTATGGGCTCCTTGAGCGCCAAGGAACACAGCATTCTATAAGTAAGTACCAGAAAGGAAAAGGGGACACCTGATCAATGACTGCAAAAGGACATCTTGCCAAACACTGCCCAGGATAGAAGGGCCAGGCTTCCAATCCCATTCAGGACAATAATTAGCCATGTGTAGGACATATCAAAACTGAGCCTGGCAGGACTAAGAATTCCATGCATATAAAACACCCCAGGTCCTTCAATATTCCAATCCTGTGTGCATTTTCTCTGAAGCAAGAAGCTTATTTTGGCTATTATCATTTTGAAGAACAGGTAAGGAATATAATATAAGAACTTACTTAAAACTATACCAGAAGTCAGTGCACGTGATGAAAGGGAGAGGTGTGAGGGCTGCAGATGTGTGGATGACAGAGAAAGAGAGAAAATGAGTTATCTGGAACTAGAGACTATAAAGAACTTGGGCATTTTCTAATTGACTTCATTTCCCTGGGAGCCAGAAGACTGTCTGGAACTATTTAGGTGAATGATATGGATAATTATCTTGAATTGAGTAACTAATTAGGTGCTTTCATTTTAAATAAAATACTGCCATGAAGGCACTCCAAGACAGTCAGGAAAATTATTATTATTATTGTTTTTGCCTGTCATCAAGACTCTAAAGAATAAGTGATAATGTCTAAATGGAAAAAACCAAAAAGTTCTGAAAAAAAAAATAACACAAAGCAACTCCATAATACATGCAGTGTGTATTATCTTCTGTTCAGTAGAGAGAAAATGTTTCTCCGTTTTAGGTAAACATTTTTCCTTTGGGGACCAGGTATGTAGGAAGTGTCCTCGTGCTTCATCCCTTACTTGGGCCACAGTGGGTTTCACAAGCATGGGCAGGGGCCACCTGAGTTGGGCCATTCCAAGAAGCATCTGTTTCTCAAAGTGTCTCTCCCAACCAGCACTTAAAGTTCACTTATTACCCTCCACTGTCATCTCCTGGTGTATATTTAAAATGCAAATACCTCTGGGAAATGTGGGCTACAGCCACTTTTTAGGACCTGCAGACTGCCTACGACCAAAGAAATTATTGGGTTCCTTTAAGAGAAAGAAAAGGGGCTCTTGGAACCTTTGATCCTGGCTTGAAAAACTCATTTTCTAAAATAGATATAAGTCCTGCTTCCTCTGCTCTGTTTCTTCCCACTGTTAGGCTGAATCTACCACATGTTCTTCATCACCATACTCAATGTCCATGCCTGGTTTTGATTCTGCATCTCCCTTCATCCCTTGGTTCTGCCCTTTAGGCTGGTGAGCTTACTCTGTTCTAATAGCATCTGCTATTGGTTTGATATTTCTGATGCAATTACATCATTGGCTCAAGTTTGCTTTCCTTTAGGCACTTATACAAATGAGGCAACGCTGGTCACATGTAACCATGGGAAGGTCTTTAGAATCCACACAAAGTGATCCAGGCTGGATCAAAAGACAAAAGAGGCCTGAGGGACCTGAGGTGTCCATACGTTTGCACCACACAGACCTGCTGACACATTCTACACTGTAGGGCTTTGTCTTAACAAAGAAATAATGTCAATAATATCAAAGGGTCTGCTTTGATGGGAAATTGAGTTGCCAAGGACTGGGCCATTGTATTCTTCAGTTCCAAGGGCTTCATTTTCACCACTGCTGATGTGAATGGTGCTCTCTGGAGTTGTGCAGTGCACAGTCTATGCAGTTATATGCAGCCACCCTGCCCAAGGGAATAAGATCTTCATTTTATATTTAAATGTTATCAATTTTTATTTTTATATTATTATTTTTTTAACCAAAAAACACAAAGAAAACTCACTCTTATACTCCATATAACTAACAGGGCATAGAATCAGTTTTGAGAGAGCCCCTTTATAACAACAAACTGCTTAATGCCTGGGAGTTAGCCTGGCTCTGTCACCAATACCTTCTGCAATGTTGACTATATTGTAGGTTCATTATATTTTGCTGATGAAAGGATCTTCAAACTTTTGAATATTTGATTCTAACCCTACCATTCAGTTCATTCCAGAGAGATGAAGTGGCTTGCCCAACCTCATAATATTAATATCTGCTGATGACTATGTCAGAACAAGATTCCAAGCTGCCAGTATTCTGAGGTCATTGCTACTAGATTCTGAGGTCTTGGAGGCCAGCTGACATCTTCTTCATTTTGCTCTTCCAGGAAAAATTACAGTTGTTAGGGTAAATTTGCTCAGTAAATAAGAATAATATAAGAGAATGTGTTAAAGCACTTGCAAATAGTTAAGTTATAAGCACATATAGGGTAAAATTGCTATTTTGGGCATTATTGTTATGATTAGGCTCTGGTAGAAGTCCACCCCTTGCTAGATGTGCAATCATGAGCCAGTTACTTAAACTCCAATCCTTAGGTTCTTCCCACGTAAAATAAACAGAATCACAGAAGCTTAGGACAGAATAGAAGCACTTGGAACAGAACCTGGTGCACAGCAAATGAACTGTCAGTGTTAGCTAAGACCATGACTTTCCAAACACTAAGAAGTTCTAGGTAAAGCCTAAGAGTTAAATGTCTATTTACATATGAAAGAATATGGTCAATATCGTATTGGCCCAGCTTGTAGGAATTTTATTTACTGAAATGGATTTAAATCTCACTTTAATTCAAACCACTATTTCTTTTGCATGTACTACTGAGCAACCACTCAGCAAGCTCACTATTTAGTCAGGGAAATAAACAATTTATATAATAAGTGCATCAAGAGACGTAAATGCACAGAGAAGGAACTATCCCTAAAGTCAAGAATTGTGATATTTATCTTGAGATTTATATGTACATAGCCTAGCTCTAAAAATAGCAAAACTAAATTTACAAGCCCGTCCATGGTGGTATCTGCATTATTTTAGATCCAAAGATCAGTTGGGATGAGGACCTTACCTCTAACTATGCTTAGTTTTTAAATTTCGTGTTTGCATTGATTTTGTTTGTTTAAAACTTTCTTTTCCATGAGTAGTCTCAACATTGAAGAAAACAATGAATTTTATATTTCCTATGATGCTTTTGAATGTCAGTAGTTAGCTAGTTAATAAAAAGCATTTTGCATCTTCCCTAAATGATCCTGCTCTGATAAAAATCCTTTGAATGGAAAATTTCTAAACTATAGCTTGGAATTAAAGAGCACATTCCTCCCTAACATGCAGCATCTTAAGTTGTGCCCAGCATCTCTTGCAGCTAAATAAATTCAACAAGTCTTTTCTTAGAACTCATATTTACAAAGCATTGTGCTGAGTGTCATGTGGCTACCAAGAAGTACAATTTCTACTCCAGGAATGTGTGGAATGGTGCAAAGTATTGAGGGTAAACAGTTAACAGATCCAAAACAGAATGGACTATGGACTGCAAGAGTGTATCAAGTTCATGGAAGAAAGTGTGATTGATTCTTACATAGAGGGCTAGAGAGAGCTTCAGGGAGATAGGGCATTGGAGCCACCTTGTAGGATGAAAAGGGCTTTGGCAGGTGGAAGAGGAAAGGAGAAGACATTGCTGACATTGCTGTCAAAGGGAGCCATGTGGGCAAAGTCCTGTAGAGCAGATGAGATGGGAAAGTTGACTAGTTCCACCTGTTGGGTTATTTAATGCACACAAGTGGAGTCAGACTTAGAAAGGTAACCAAGACTCAATTATTGAACACTCTAGGAACTTCATCCTATTCTTCAGGTCCTGGAAAGCTGCTGCAAATATTGAGAACAACAGATTAACATATGCAGTCGCATGTATCTGTGGTTCTGAGAGTAGAATCTACAAGCAAACAGACCTGGACTTCAACCCCAGCTCCAGTGTTGATGTATTTAACTTCTCTAAGTCTTGATTTCTTCATCTGAAAAATGACAATAATAACGAGATAATAATATTACCTAATCATGGGGTTTTTATGAGATGTCATCGAGATAAAACACATAAAAGAAATTAGCACAGCAGCCCCTGTATAGTAAATATCCAACAGATGATGAAGATGACAATGACAGCTATGATGATGCAAGAGGAGGAGGAGAAGGAAAAGAAGGAGGAGGATGAAGAGAAGGCAAAAAAAAAAAAGTTTGTTGAGGGTGGGGACAGTGTTTGAAGTCATTTTGATGTCCCAGCACCTAGCGTAAAGCCTGGCATATTGTAGGCAGTCAAACTGTTTATTGAATTAGATGAAAGAAGAAACTCATCCCAGAGAACCATAAGTGTTTTTGTTTCTTATCTTCCCCAGCCTTGGAGAAATGAGAGGGAAACAAATGTGAGAAGTAGGAAGCAGCCTGATGAAGACTGGGTAATTTGGGGTGCTTATTAGAAAAACTCCATGATGACAATAATTACTAATTATGACAACCAAATTCATTATCTTTATATCACAGTCAGGAAAAAAATGTCAAGGTCAGTGAAAAACAGCGATGCAATGGAAAACCTGGCACACTTGGGAGATAACTGGATGTTCCTACTGGGTTCCCTCTCATTAGATTTGATGTAATTGTTTTTAAAACGTCAAGACATAATGACAAGTCTGTATTTCAATATGAGCCTGATGCAATAATCAAAAGGGCATTTAAAATTCACTGTACAATTACAGTCCCATTAAATATAAGTTAACTGCCCATTTGAGTCACTCAATCTAATCTGTTACCTTGCAACATGCACACAGTGAGTTTCCACCATGGCTGAATCACAGCCAGGCTTTGCTCACGGCTCTGGGCAAAATTCTGCAATAATGTCTTAACAAGGCCTGGGAGATGCGTACACGCAATAACAGTTTGCCTGTGGATTCATTGGAAGCCTAGTGCTTATATTATCACATCAGCAATGAAAAAAAGAAAAGGGCAAGACCACTTGATTCATGCAAGCAACAGGCAGCCTGATACATGTTGCTGGCTTTTCCGATTTAGCCACAACACAGGGGAATCTGAAAACATCGCTTGTCTTTGCACTCAAAACCTTGACTTCAAGGGCTCCTCCATTTTGCTGTGCACAGCTTCTATGGGATCAGCCAGGATGACCCCTAGTTTGCATTCCTCTACCCACCACAATGAAAAAACTTCAAAAGAGTCCGAAATAAGCCTGGCCTCACAGCCCTCAAGACATTTGTCCCTCCTGCACTCGGCGGTCCACCAGGGTTATTGTGCATAAGGAGTCTTAAGAGGAAATAGCTTTGAAAAGACAGACATCAAGTGCTCCTGGGGCAGGCGAGAGAAAGAAAAGATCCTGCAGGGAGGCAGCTGGCCCATCCAGCTGCAGGGGAAGCAGCGTGATGGATGGCTTCTACCGGGGACAATGAGCAGCCGTGAAGGACAGGCCTTTGTTTCTGGGTTTCTGCATCCTCTCTCTGACCTGCCCCACCGACCTGAGTGCTGTGTGCACATGGCAGGGACTCTCTGGCCCTCTGCAAGTTTAGACCCAACACAATCGCTCAGGCAAAGGGCCACAGCCTGTGGCCCCTCCTCCTCCCGTTTCCACATAGCCCGTCCAGATGGTGACAGTGTGGAAGGTGGAATCCTGTACCATGGAGGACAAGACTTGCAATCAGCACACTCATTCCAGGATCAGCACAAAGCAACTGCACACAAAGATGAGGGCTGGGTATGGGGGTGCACTCTTGTCTTTCTCAGGAGGGAAGAGTGAGCTGTTGTACCCAGGTGGTGACTTAAGGCATAATTGGTCTGTGTTCCCAGCCACATTTTCCAATTGAAAGGAGGAAAAAAGGGCAGATCTAACAACCTGGTGAAATTCAGCATGCTCCCCCTGCAACTGCAGATGTCTGGTCAGTTTCACAGCAGGGCGGGCAGGCTGGAGCCTGCTGTCTCACCCACACTAGCCTCAGGGTCCTTGTCCATAACACAGGTTAATACTCCTGCCCCTCCTAGGTCATGAGAGCCTCACTGGAACCAGTGACCTTAAAAACACTGTGCAAACATGAGGGAGACTCACTCAAAGACTTAAAAATGCACATTTCACAAGACCTTGTAATCATTTGTGAACACCGAAATCTGCTAATAATAATAGCTACAATTAAGTAGGTACCTACTTTGTAGCAGGCAGCACAGGAGGCACTGGAGGCAAGCATGACCAAGCCTTGTAGCCCTGCCTGAGAGCAGTATTAGTAATCCCACTTTATAGACCAGGGGATGCAGGCCCACAGGCGTTACATAACCTGCCCCAGGTCACGCAGCTCATAAATAGGTGAGCTGGGTTTGAACCCAGTTCATCCACCCAAAAGCCTGTGCTCCTCCCATCATGCCACACTGTCTCTGTGTCAGGTCCAGAGCTCTCGAGGTTGTCCTGGAGCCCAGGTTCAGGTCTCCATGGAGCACAGAGACTTTCTGCCTGGAGCACCTGTACAGTGTCGTGTTCCCCATTGACACATGGAATCCCCTTCCCCCTCAGCCCTGCTCCATGCCCTCAACTCAGTGACTCTGGATCACTCCCCAAGGATGTCCCCTCTCTACCTGAAGTCACCATGTCCAAAAGCATGTGCCCCCTACCCCTCCACCAGCATGACCAATGATCTCACCTCATCCAGTCGCTCAGATGGGAACCTGGCGTCATTTCTTGCTTTTCTCTCTCCTTCAGCCACCTGCACTCCTGAAGCCACCCCCACCCCCAGTTCAGGTCTTTATGATATTCTCTATAGTTACTGTCACGTCCAGTCCCATTTTATCCTAGACAGATGTCCAACATTACCTCCTGGAGCCCAGCTGAGACCTGTCATGGCCTTGCTCAGAAAACATCCACAGCATCATCTCCACGATGAACCCTCAACTCTTCAATAAGCATTTTAAGACCCTTCTCGATCTGACATCAACCTACATCCTGAGACCACACCTCTCATTTTTCCTATCACATATATTAATCTACCACCAGAAGCAGCTAGTCAGAATCGGACTGGGCAGGATTTGCTAGGGCAAGGACTAGGTACCAGACAGATATCCCTGGCTAAGAGGGGCCTAGCAGCCATCACCACAAACATCTGGGCTGCAAGTGGCCTGGAGCAGACAGAGGGGTCTCGCCAAAGCATTGACACCAGAGGCGGGACCCGCATTCTGTATCTGCTAAAAACAAGGTACAGTCATTCCCAGGTCTTAGGAAATTTGAACACCGGGCAAGATTCAAGCCAGGCAGAGGAGGAATAAGACAGGAACAGACAAGGAGTGCCTTTCCAGGTGGAGTGGAATCACCAAGATCCACGTAAGAGGCAGGTAAGAGCCCAAATATTCAAACGGGGCTAATAGGGTAGAGCAGCAGCAGCAGCAAGACTAATGCATAGGTGTTAGGTGGCTGGCTTGGGTCCAATTTTTATTAACTTAGCAGTATAGTGTTCATAGGTTTGTTTTTTGTGTGTTTTCTTTTAATTACTTAGGTTAAAGTTACTGCAGTACATTACAGGCATACGCAACTTCCATCTACCGAGTCAGAGGTGGAGGATTAGTGAATGAAGAAGTGCAGGCTGACACAGCAGTGGTGGGTTCCCTCCATGACATGTGTGACATAGTTTACCCCTCCTTTTTGCTTCTACCATGATGAAAAATTTGAAAAATCTGCAACATCCCTGAAAACAATAGAACTGAAATGCAAGTCTCACAATTTGTGTAGCTGATTTCATGCACTATTATGTTTCATGGTTGTTGAGGTTCTGGGAAATTATATTTTTTATTTTTCCCTAGTGTTGGGATGTTACGTTTTGATATCGAGGATGGGTGATGATAGACGAAGAATGTTACAAACTAGGGAAGACACTGTGTCATGTGTACCTCTCCCATCCCCGACCACAGTCCATAGCTGATAAAATAATTATTCTCATTTCAGAATCTGGTTTCAGTTCCTCTCAACAAATTCTTTTGCCATTGCCATAAACCTCAGAGTCACAAAGCCCTGCAGGCATTGTTATATACAAATTCCTGGGCTCGGGGTATCACAACTGTTTTGTTTGATAGTCTAGTGTCCAGCATCAGCAAAACCAATAAGCCAACAGAGGCAGACAAAACCTCTAACAGAACTGCCCTAAAAAGACTTAATTCTGGATGTGATACAAACACTTCACTTCTGCCTCAAAGAAGGAGACAGCTTGCAAGAGCTTTTTTTCCAGAACTGATGTAAACGAGAACATTTCCTAAGACAGGTCAGCCTGGAGTAATTTTCCAGTTGACTTGTCATATAACCAGGGGACAACTTCCCACATCACAATGCAGGGCAGATGAAACCCTCCTGTAATTTCTCTGGGGTTTTCGCATCTGTTTATTTATGATGTGGAAAATCATCAGCGTGTGGCTGAATGTTTGAGCAGTCTGGAGGAATCCACCCAGAGATGAACCTGGCACATAGTGGGTGCTTAGTGAACACCTATCGGTGACCACTGTGAAAACGGGATGGTCCTTCTGTTCCCTCTGCCCTCAAATCCCCAGCAGATCTGCCGATACGTCAGTCACTCAGGAATCCCCCTATGTACAGGTTTTCCTGCCAAATTGGCATGAATGTAAAAGTAAGGCTTGGTTCCTTTTTAAAACAATTTGGAAAAACAAACAAAGCCTTTTATTTCATGCCTTTGACATATATTTTTCAGGTTGGGTGGCTTCCGTAATATTTAAACAGCCCTCTTCTATTTGGAGAATGTGCTTTTACGAGAATTATGAACTCCACCTGCCCAAGGTGGAACCGAGAGACACGTATCTTTGTCAGCCTTGGACTTCACAACTCAGAGGCACTGACGAGAGATGTCGATGTGAAGAGAGGCCAAGAAGACAGAAGTGGGGGAGTGCCTTTCTGGCCAGCAGTGATGGAGGGGCTATCCTGATAGGTGACAACAGTGGCCGAGGCCCTTGTCCAGGGTCCAGCATCAGTACTGGGATCTGAGGTGTCTGTGCCCAATTACTGACCAGTCCCGTGGGGTGGTTTGGGCATTGCTCCCAATTGCATGATCTCTGAGGCTAACATTGGTGCTTCCATAGATTCTGTGAATCCTTGAATTAATGTGTTTCATGTGTATATCTGTTGCTTAAACTAGCTAAAGAAGGTTCTGATGTTGTCACCTAAGAGTGCTGACTGCTACATCTACATCGTGCTAAATGCCATAGTCGGTGTGGGGATACAAAGACAAATAAGAAATAAATGAAGCTTCCAGGATGCCACAGGCTAGAGGCAGGAACAGCCTCCAGCACGTCAGTGTAGAAAAATGAGACCAGAGATATGAAGTGGGCACACAAGTAGACATAGGGTACAGTAAGACAGAGAAGGAAGGGAGAGCCCGTCGGCAGGGAGGAATTAGCGGGAGTGTTGCACACCTCGCTGCACCTTGGCAATGGACCCTGATCACAATGCTGACAGACCCTCAGACCATGCCTCTATGGAGGGCTCATTCCCACCCAGGCCTGGAAGTCTAGGATATCAATCCTATCACCTGGTAGGGCTGGAAATTGTGCATGAGCCCAGCCCAGGGATGCACAGGTGCAGCCTCAGCTGCTGGGCCCCCTCTATCTTGTTGCTAATCAGATCTGGTGCTGGGCCTCATGTTGAGAAAGCCTTGGCCATGGGAACAGGTGCTGCTGCAGAGAACTCTGGTCGCTCAGGTGGGGCACGCAGGGAAACAGGAATTCATTAGCACAGCCAGTTCTTAACTTCAGAGGAAATGAGACCTAGTTTGAACCTTTCAGTGGGAAGAGGCCTAAATAGTTACATAGAGGTAGTGCCAGCACCTAAAGAGAGCACACTTTAAACATCTTCCTTTTGAAGGGGACCAAGATATGCTACTCCAAAACGTGCCTCTTTGGCATGTGGATTATTTTGAGGTAAAGGCCACTGAAAACCAAAAGACCTAAGAAAAGCAGAGCAAAAGTTTTTCTTTTGTAAACGAAATTTACTTTTCTAAAAGGTGTCTCTGTCTCCCATACCAGGAAAAAGAGGACTCTTAACAGCTCTTATCAGCGGAGAAGGAACTGTCTTAGGTCTGCAGAACAAATCTTGCTGAACAACACTTGTTTACCATACTTTTCCTGGTCACCTTCCCATAACTTATCTCCCCTACCCAGAAGTCCCAAACCCCTTTTCCTTTATTTTAGCCTAAGATGATGTATAAACCCAAATTCTAAGCACTGCTTTAAGTTACCCATCTCTAGTGCTCCCATGAGTAAGCACAATGCACGTGCTAATAACCTTGTTTATCTTTCTCTAGTTAATCTGTCTTTGGCCAGTCTCATGTATAGGGCCCCAGCTGGAGTACCTAAAATGGGTAGAGGAAAGGACTTTTTTTACACTCTCAAGGTCTATCAATGTCACCATTATGTGTTTCCTTTTGCTTCCTTTAACATCTTTTTACAATTATCTTAACAACTTAGAGTACCATGGGTTCTATGGGCATCACAGCAAGGAGCCAGGAGATAACTAAGAGGTCGCATCTGGGATGAAGGTCACATTGGAAGCAGAGCAGGAAACTGCTCCTCTGTCCAATGTGCAGGGGCTGGGCAGAGTGGCAGAAATATGCCCACGCAGGGGGAGAAAATGCAAAGGTGTGGTCCCCAGGGTCAGGTGTGCTCAGAGCAAATGCCCAATAGCTGTGAAGCTATAATCACCACCTCATTCCTTTCCCCAGCCTGGCTCCTCTCCACACACTCGCGTCCATGGGGGCTCTTCTGCTCCTAAGGAGAGATTTGTCAGCACAGACCGTAATAGCAGTGTCTGACTCCTGAATTTCTCTGCCACTCAAAAGCCTGGCTATTTACCGCTCTGCCCATGGAATTGAACCTCCTGGTAACCAGTTTTGCCTAAACCACAACTGAACTGCTTTGGACATTGTGCCAGGAACAATGTCCAGATTGTGATTGATTCCCTAGAGTGCTGACTTAGTTTGTTAGGGCTGCTCCAAAAATACCATAAACGGGGTGGCTTAAACAATAGAAGTTTATTACTCACAGTCCTTGAGGCTGGGAAGTCCAAGATCAAGGTGTTAATAAATTCAGCATCTGGTGAGGCCCACTTTCTGGTTCATAGATAGTGATCTTCTCACTGCGTCTTCACATGGCCAAACGTGGCCGAAAGGGTGAGAGAGTGCCCACGGGCCTAATCCCATTCATGAAGGCTCCACCCTCATAACCTAATCACACACATCCCCAAGGCCCAACCTCCTAATACCATCACGTGGGGGATCAGATTTCAACACATGGACTTTAGGGGGCACACAAACATTCACCCCATAACCAGTGTCCTTTCATAGATGAAAGTAGGGTTTTCCAAAGTGCAGCCCTCCAAGACTAGATGTGAGATTCCTCCAGGTTGTGTATGGATGTGAGGGGAAAATAACATCTGAGTGAGAACGGTGTTCCCTTTCGATGCTCTTACAATCCCTTGTCACATCAAAGGATTGGTCATAACTTGGCCTTGGTGCATCTTTAACGCCCGTAACAGTTGTTAATCTCCCTTTATACAAAACCACCGGTCTCAAGCTCAGGACTTCCACCGGCAACAATAACTAGCTAAAAGGTAAACACGTTATTTTGTGTTCAGACAATGGATACAAAAGCATATCTACCTTTATGATTTACATTTATGGTAGCAATATTGATATTAATTTCCCTTTTATTTTTAATAGCTTTTTAATAAATGACTGTGAGTTATGGAAAAAGTAAAATGTTTAAAAATTATAAGGGCATAGAACATGGCAGAAATTGTGAAGGCCCCCCCAAATAACTGAAGTTTGTTAGGCATCCCCCTAAGGTTGGGATCTCTGTCCCATCCCTTTTTCTCTCACTCAGGCATGGTTCCTGGGTGGGGAGGGGGGTCCCATCCTGGGGCAGCCAGCCAGAGTCAGGGCACTTTAAGTCATTAACATTTGATTCTTTTCTCTTTTTTAAATTGTTTTCATTCATGTTTGTCTTTCACCCCATTTCCCCATTATGGGGTGAGCTCCTTGGGGGCAAAAACCAACGTTTCTGTTTTCTTTCCAACTTGCTTACAGCTGCCAGTTGCGGTAGGAGGCACGCCGTGGGCGTTGGATAAACACTGCTGATCCGCATTCAACACTCAGGCAACACCAACATCCCTGCTCGTACCAGACACTGGAAAACTAGGTCATCTATTTGGCAAAAGCATCATGATTCATCCGGACAGGACCTGTGAATGGTGTACATTAACCAAAGAGACACACACACACACACACACAGACACACACACACAACTCAGCCTTTTGGAAAAATTACATCTTTGTTGCAAAGATGCCAGAATGTCTGAAAATGGCTAAAACCTGGGGATTTTCCATAGGTTAGTCATGTGGTTTAAATAATTAGAACTGAAGGCCCAGTATGCAATTGCCCCTAGTGAAACAGGAGCAGGTTCCAGGCCAAGTTTAGTCATGTGTAAAGAGGAGAAGCTCCTCAAACCGACAGCAAGGGATGAAGAGAAGGAAGAAATCAAGAAACAACCTGCAGGCTGGAGAGGGGAGAGAATGCATGAGTTCCTCGGGCTGGGCCCGGAGAGAGGGGTGCAGAAAACTTGCGCGACGTGGTGAATACATTTCCAGTTTTACTAAAGGGTCCAGTCTGTATCGCAGACATTTGGGATATTTGTTTTAATAGCATTCTAAGTGAAAGCCTTCTCTCTGGTAATAGGATTTCTTGCTGTTTTTATGAAATCAAAAATGAAAAATAGCTAGAGCAAAAGAATCTAATTTCCTATAATAAGGTTTTGTTTTTAGGCACTTATAAATGCGAAATCATGGGGCCTTAGACACCAGAAGGCATACGCTGATCATGAAAACGAAATAAGAAAAATAAAATCTTAGAAACCTACTCATAAATATTGACCTTCCCCTTTTCCCTACCTCCAGCTCCCACCTAAAGCTTCACATGTGTGCCCACCCAGAGGGGAAATCACAACACAGGCTTTCAGAGACTGTGGGATGGACTGTGAGCTAGCCTGTCCTTGAGATAGAACACATTTGTTCAATAAATTCATCACCTCGGGGCGGAAGTCCGTGGAATTTGACACTGCTGCCAAAAACGCACAAACTTAGAAGTGGCCCAGGAGACCATGTGGTCCCACGTACCCCACTGGAGGCTGCATGCCGGGGGCCCTGTGACTAGGGCCATCAGACTCATACGCTGATCCCTTCTCAACAAGGTAAAACTCATCTTTCATGAGCAAAAGATCGTGGTCCTATTGCAGGCTAGAGTCACTGATGCAACTCAAAGTCTGTTGCATTTGATCAATTCCACCTAAGCTATGTACCCTGTATCCTTTTTAGGATGTCTTTTTTCCATGATATTGCCAAGGAATGCTTGTGAATCTTCAGTTTAATCAATTGCCTTCAGGTTTTCTTGTTCATGAAACAGCAATGGTGTGACTCCCACTTTCCTGTGATACATATTTGAAATTGCCATCATGAGGTGTGAGTCAGTGCCACGCCCCCCTTTGCTCCTCTCATTTTTGCAGCTAAGACCTCCAGTTTGCTTATTTCCAGGACCTGACACTAACTTTGCACCCTCAGCTCATGAAGCCACGTGCCTTCCTCTGTACTAATTGCCAATCAGTCCTCCCGGTACCAGGAATAGGCGTCAGCTTTGCAGATCTGGTCAGGGCTATGATCCAACATAATCTCTTCCAGTCCTCCCTCATCCTTCTCATCAGACCACCTCTTCCTCCTCCACCTCCACTTTGCCTCCTCCCTCCCAGAGGGTCTCTTGCCACTGCAGTGTACTCGAGCTTTGAGCACGGCCCCCCCACACACACACACACAAGGGCAACTTGTCCTTGAACCCCAGAAGCCTAGACTAGGTCTTTATAACTTTTCCTCTATTCCCTGAATATACTCTTTATCCCTTTTTTTTTTTTCATGTGGAGCCAATATCCATGCAGAAACATTTACTCAAACAAGAAGTGTTTTTGGTAACACTTTTTTATTTGTGGACTCTAATTGCCCCACAAAGGTGCCACCGGGAGAACTGAAGGGAATATGGACATCCTGTGTGCTTACATTCATGTTTGTACATACAGAGTACGTGGAAATAGTGCGCATTTATAGGCAGCCAGACCTGGGTTTGAATCCCAGCTCTATCGACCCTTTTAAGTGTCAATGATCTTATCTGAAAAGATTAATGGACATAATAGGAGCTACTTCAGTGAGCTGGTGCAAGAATTACATAAGAGAAGGTCCTTAGAACAGTGTCTGGATCATAGCATGCTCTCAATAAATGCTAGCAAAATGTTAGTAATACTAATTTTATTACTACTAATAGAAGTAGTAATAATGACAGTATTATTATTATTCAATGCAGAAGACTTGATTTCCAAATTAGCTTTCTGAATGACTTATTTTCCTTGAACAATTCTTTGAATGCTATTCTTTTCTCTGTGATAAAGCATGAAAGTTGCTATGGTCTGAATGTTTTTGTTCCCTCAAAATTCATATGTTGAAACTTAATCCCCAATGTGATGGTATTAGGAGGTGGGGCCTTTGAGAGGTGATTAGGTCATGAGGGTGAAGCCCTCATGAATGGGATTAGTGCCCTTATAAAAGATGTCCCAGAAAGCTCCCTTGTCCCTTCCACCATGTGTGGTACCATCTGAGCAGGCAGCAGCCTTCACCAGACATTGAAGCTGCTGGCACCTTGATCTTGGGCTTCGTAGCCTCCAGAACTGTGAGAAATCAAGGTTTGTTGCTTATAAGCCACCTAGTTTATAGTATTTTGTTATAGGAGCCCACACTGACTAAGACAATGGTTAAGACTATGGATTCCAATTCTAATTCCCCGTCCTTTATTTACTAGTTAACAATGTCGATCAAGTTAATTAACCGCTGCGAGACTCAATTTCTTCATCTATGAAATGCGGGTGGTAATAGCAACTACTCCATAAGGTCATTGTAATTATTTAATGAGTTGATATAAGTATTAATACTTTAGAATTACCTGGGAATATTTTAATAAATATTTTAATAAAAATTAATGCCTCTGTCCCACCCTAGACCAGTTACATCAAAATCTCCAAGAGTGGGGCTGAGGGATGTATAACTGCTACCCTGAAAATGATTTTAATATGCAACCAGGGTGGAAAATGACTTGTCTAACAATAAGAGTAATTCACTAAGAGGTAGTTATTACTACTCTTTATCTACATACACACACATCCTACAAAAAGAAGAAAAAATGCTCCCTGATTTATAAAAGGATTATGCCCTTCTTGAAACATTCTGGAAGTATTCTTCCTGTTTCTACATTTCCACCCCATCAACCATTCATTTACAAAGGCAAGGCATCTTCCAGAGAACATTGAAAAGCTGATTGACATAAAATAAAGCTTTAGGAGTCACAAACTATAAAGCCCCTGGAATGCATTGCATGTTGTCAGGCTCAATGGCTGTTTGCTAAACTGAGTTGACACTACGATGTAAGTCAATGGGGAAAGACTAATGAGTAAATGATATTGTGGCTTAAAGCAAGATGCACATATGCCTGCATATGTGCACAGTCACACACACACACGCACACACACACACACACACACACACCCCTCACTGCCCATCTCTCAATCACTGCAATTTTGCCTCCTTCATTTTCCTCCTCTCAACCCTTCCCATTGGCCCTTGATGGTCTAGGTATTGCCACACAGATAAGTAAAACATGGGAGAAATCATACCACATGGTAAGTTCATACCCATGTATGCCTCCTGTTACTTAACATTAACCTCTCCTACAAAACACTATAAAAATTGATGTCTTAGAAATGAAAACTTATGTCCACACAAAACCATGTACACAAATGTTCATAACAACATTATTTATAACAGCTCCAAAGTGAAAACAATCCAAACATCCATCAACAAACGAATAAACAGAATGTGGTATAGCCATACAATAGAATGCTATTTGGCAACAAAAATGAAGTACTGACACACGCTGTAAGGTGGATGAACCTCAAAAACACTATGCTCAGTAAAAGAAGTCACATACAAAGGGCTGCATATTGTATAATCCCCTTTATACGAAATGTCCAGAATAAGCAAATTTGTAGAGACAAACAGCAGACTAGTGCTTGCCTAGGTAGGGGGCAGCAGGCTTGGGGGGTCGTATGGGGACTGACTGCTATTGAGTATGGGGTTTCTTTCTGGGGTGATGGACATGTTCTAAAATTAGATAGTAGAGAAGGTTGTACAATTCTGTAAATATACTAAAAATCACTGAATTGTATACTTAAACAAGCGAACTTTGTGTTTGGTAAATTACATCTCAATAAAGCTGCTAAAAATTGATGTTCTTAAGGATGACCCTGGTCTAACAACAGCAACAGAAAAGCTTTAAAATATTTTGTATACTTGAGTTATAAAGGCAAAATATAGTATACATTATTAATATAGTACATATATATCATTAATATTTTAGCCTTTTAAATTATGTGGTCACTTTGTTAATGCAGTCAACCTCATTTCCCCGCAGTGCCAGAGGAATGCGGCTGATGGACTTTGCAGAACACAACGTCCCCTGCAGCCTCACCCTACTCCCAGAGAAGGAGACTTGGATGTGGGGATAAAGGCCAATATGTCCAAGAAAGTCCTGTCTGGTAGTGTCTCCAGCCTCCACTGGGCCAGCCTGGGAGTTAACTCTTCACCTCCCTTACAGACAGAAGCAAGTCCCAGGAGGTCCTGCACACTGGTAGGTTCCATTCAGGTTACTGCTGTTTAGCTGACCTACCTGTTCTAATACTCTTTTAAAAATCTCTTAGCAAAGTCTGTTATGTTACCTCTCCAAAGGCCGTTTATTTATTCCTTCTCCCCTAGGTTTCAGAATCCCAGTTTTGTTTAGGCTGCAGAATGCACAACCTCAAAAAATAACTTGTGTTGACTTTAAGTCAATCATGGTAATCCATTTCTTTGTTAGTGACTGATCTAGCAGGGGACAAGATTTCCAGGGCTGGCTAATGAAGGAAGTCTGTTAGAGGGTATATTGGCAAGACATAGCCCTTGATTTTAAAAAAGATAAAGATGCTTAAAGATAACGTAGCCTCTTTGCTCTCTTCCTTGTGTGTGGTTGTGCAAAAGTACTTTGAAACTATAAAAGAAATAGTTTCTTTTATATTTCAGTGCTGAAGTTGGAAGAGCAGAAGAATGATGTGAGCCTGGATCCATAATGAGATCACAGGCTGTTGAGTCAGCTCTGGAACTGCCTAACTTCTGACTTCCTGTTACATACATTAATTAAATACTTTATCACTCAATCCACCATTATTTGGGTGTCTATTATGTGTAATCAAAGAATCTTAACTGGCACATCTACCAACATAAAGATGCATAGCTCTTATAGATCAGGGCTTTCTGATCATATCAGTCAGAACTAAGTTTGGCTGTACAGAAACCAGAAGAAGTGAAAAAAGTTAGGAGGTCGGGACTCCAGAACTAGTATCATGGTTCTGCCATCATTAAGAACTCACTTTAATTTTTTTGCACTATTGTCTGTAAGCTGCCACCCTCAAGATCACTTCATAGCCCAAGGTGGCTGCTGTAGCTCCAGCCTTTATATTCACATTCCAAAACAAAGAAAAGGGAAAGTGTGGAAGGACAATAAAAGAGAATCTTCCATGAGGAATTCCCTGGAAGTGCCATGCAACACTCTTCTTATATCTCTTTGACTAGGACTTGGGCATGTGATCACATCTTATTGCAAAGAAGACTGGGACATGTCTTCTAACTGTGTGCATTGTTGTGAGTTCCCATTTTCAAGAAAGAATGGGAAAATGGATATTACAAAGACAACTACCAATCTCTGTTACATAGGTTATAAGTCCTGGGTTCATTTCCGTATTCTCTTCCATTAACCAGTGGTGACAGGCGATGTGCAAAGTCTGTCCAGAGAAGTTGGGCTGTACAGTACAGTCAGCGTATCAGATGTCTCTAATGTGATAAAATGTATGTACTTTTTAATATGACCATTTTTAAAATGGGTAATATATTTTAAAATGAAACCCAGATCAAACTCTGGGGTTACGTGGAAGTCAGTTTGAAAATTCAGGATGGGAGATCACTAGCGGTACCCAAATTGTCCCAGGAGATTTTGGAACCACCCAGGAAAGAGACAACAGGGACAGGGAAACCAGAAGAAAGGAATAGCACCGGTGCTACGACCATAACTTACCAAGGAATCAATTTTTAAATTTTAATTTTAAGAAATTAGCTCACTGGAAACAGCTGACATGCTTACTTGTTCACAATATAACTTATTCTGAAGGGAAACTTGGAATAAAATATTTTCTGCTGCTTTGGATAATTGCAGAGTTCTGAGTACAAAGGGCAAGCTACTTAAGAACATTTCATTCTCATAGCCCCTTATTTGTGTGATCCACCATTTCCTTAAATCCGTGGCAACAAGGAAGCAGCGCGTGGAACAACGTGGACACTGTAACCGAGAAAAGTCTGTGGCGTTAGGTTCTCATTTCAAATATCGTGGATCATCAAAACAGACCCATTTGTCTCCCAGACTAACTTTATATAAAATAAATGTTACACATTTGGACTTACAAAATAAATTTACGTTGATAAAAATCCTGCGCAGCCTCTTCAAAATCATGGAATTCCAAATAAGAGTTAATTTAAAAACAGGATTCTTCTACTGAAAAAAATATATATATTTGGAAGCAGCTACTGAAATTGTGTGAAAGCTACTGTCTTATTCTAAAAACAAAAGTCAGCCTGAATGGAGTTTGTGTTTCTCCTCTGATTTCCAAACCAGACACATTAAAAATAAGCAGCACAAATCTTAGCATGGGATGAAAACCTTAACGCCCGGCCACATTCTGATTTACCGGTGGATGTGGCTGCAGCGTGTCGCAGGCCATCTGGCTGGACTGTAGCATCCGACTCCCACGAGTGACTAGCGTTGCACAATTTCAGGCTAGATTGATCATAGGGATTTTCCCTCTCAATTCCCCTCACAAACACCCCACAGAAAAACAGGCCCGTGTTTCTCAATCCTCTCCTTCAAAGTCATATCTCCTCCCAATGCCACCTGCCTGGCTGGCCTCACCTGGGATGGCACCTTCTCAGGCCCACCCCAGGGTCACAAACACAGGCTCCTAGATGCTGTCCCCTTAACTTTCATGTCGCTGTATCTATTAGTCACTGTCTCATTGCTTGACTCCTGCTAAAGTTTCTCCTGCCACTAAATGCTCCAAAAAGTGTTACTGTATCGCAAAATTAAGACATTTTGCTTGTAGGCAGGCTTGGAACCCGAATTCTCCTTGTGGCTTTCAGCCCTGCTCCGTGAAGCTGCCTCAGAGGCTGCCCTCAGCCCAGACACCCACGGGAAGGTCTGCAGGACACGCTCTGCTCCCACAGCAGCCACGCTCAGATTTCCCTATGTCCTGAGTTTCCACACAAAATGTCATTTCAACAAAAGCTGCACATTTAGCTGTAAGAACTCGGGCTCCCACTCACGGCTTGCCGAAGGGGCCTGCAGAAATGGCTTGAGGGTCAGGGCGTGAGTGCTTGCTCTTCCTGATGCACAGAAAGCACCAGCACACACCCCAGCTGTGGAAAGCAACACATCCCTCTTTTTGTCCTAGAACCAGAAAGGCCACCTGTGTTCCATCACCTGAATCTGAAAGCATAGTTCTGGGTTCATGTTGTCCATAACCCAGTGGTTGATTTTATGGACTTGGAATAATATTCCAGTGCAGTCTTTAATCTTTTGGAACTAGAGATTAATTTTTAGAAATCAGTCCTCAGGTAGAAACCTTTTGATCCTTCCAGCTGCATCTCTAATGACTGCCTTGCCCACAGCGATGTCTGTCTTTAGGACCGGCATCAGCAGCAGGGCACGGCCCCAGCACACTGTCCCTCCCGGTGCTTACGATGCACCACTGCATTTGGCGGTGGCGGCCCGGCAGCACATCCTCCTGCACTAACGCCCACAGATGACTTTCAAGAGGCCTGCTTTTCTTTAAAAACCTTCTGGATCTCTTCATTTCCTAGGGGAACAGCCATTTACCATAGTGATTGAGTCCAGGAGCTCTGGTGGCAGACTGCCTGGAGATTGAATCCCCACTTTGCCACTTACCAGCTGTGTGACCTTGAGCAAGTTGCTTAACTTTGTTAAACCTCAGCTTCTTCAGCAGCAAAGTGCAGATTAAAAATATCGCCTGCTTCACTAGGTGCTGTAAGAAGATAACGTACAAGAATAACTGAGCCTAGGCCTGGCAATGCTTGGTCCATATTAGTTATTTCAAATTAAATGCATGCCTGTATCTCTGCTGGACTATAAGGCGCCTGGCAGCAAGGATTGGCTGGCACATAGCAGTGCCTGGGAATCACGTGCTGAACAAATGAATGGATGGATCCATCAAGTCCAAACTCTTCTACTGAGCGTGGATGATCCGAAAGTACGTGGGCTTCGCGGCCAGGCAGAGCTGGGTCCAGATCCTGATTCCCGCCATGGCGTCAGCCAGTCGCCTCTGACACATGGCGTCCGGGGTGCCTAGGATGTTGAATATGACACGTCGTGGGTGACTATTAGGATGAAATGGGGTCACCCTGGTGTGTCAGGGTGGACTTGAGCGGAGTCTCCTTCTCCCCGGGGAAGGTCACCTGGGGTTCTGAGAGCTGGGCACGACTTGCTTTGTGGTCCAGTGAACACAGGCGGCTTTGGGAAGGATGCGAATGTGTTCTTAGCATAACACAACCAGGGTTATAGTTCTTAGGGAACAGTGTTAAAGCTGTGTGAATAGGGTGTCTGTGAAGAAAATTCACCTTTGAGTTGTGAGGTTTGATGCATTTTAAACATTTTTGCCAAGAACAAGCCGCCGCCAGTGTGGAAGCTCCCTTTCTGGCCCTCCCCACGCTCAGAGGGTCAGCGCTCACCCGCTTCCCTCCCAGCCCCACACTGGGAGACCTTAAAACAGTGCTTCACTGTCCACACCCCGGCAGCAGGAACTGCGGAGGAGAAAAGCCTCAGCATCAGGCAAATATCCAAGACTGAGAACTGTGTCAGATGCAAGGGAGAAACTGGAATCGGATGGTTTCTGAGGGAAGGTAGATGGTCTCAGATGTCTGGTGGGGGAACTCTAGGGAGGCGGGGAGGAATTAAACTCAGAGAGGTGCAAGGCAGGACCATGACAGCCATGGAGGTGCTGCTCAGATCTCCCTTGGAGAAGAATTGCTGTCTGGCTGCAAGAAAAGCGGCCAGCTGATGGCCTCCAGCTGTTAGCACCTTCAGGCTTCGTCTCAGCTCCTGAGCCAAGGCCACATTCTTCCTGGGTAGCCATCAGCCATTGACAAACAGCAGCAAGGCAACGCAGATCTGACCATTTACACCCAGTGCGGGTCCCCTCTGATGGGCATCTTTGCTCCAAAGCTCTCTGGTGGCTTGGCCGAGATTGGTCAGCTCTGCATCTCAGCCTGAGGCTCAGAAGAATCCCACTTATTCTTCCCCCTCTATGTGTCACAGGAATTACCTACCTCCCACTCACTCCCCACCTCTGGAGCTCCTAACTGAGCTCAGCATCTGCTTTTGGGAGGACCCAACTGACCTGCAGAGGAAGAGGGATCATTGGGAAAGGACACAGGATACACTTGGGAGGCCCTTGAGAAGCCTAAAGGACATCTACATGGGACTCCCTAAAGCAGCTGGGTCCTGCTTCTCTGTTCTGGGCAAGGTGATTAGGTGGCTAGTTTTGGGGATTAGGGCCTAATGTCCAACTTTAAATACCCCTCAACCCATAGTGGTTTGTTTTAAATATATTTTCAGAACCCTTGAATAGAAATTTAATGACCTCTTCTGGCATGTTTGTGTTGAAGTCAGGCAGGGGAATATCTGCCCACCACGAAGTCAATGGCAGACATAGGAATATCATGACTGAGAATTACAGATTGTCAAGAGGATCCCCTTACTGAAGAGACTATGCAGTGCCAGTTTGATTGACTCTAGCCATGCCTCACCCTAGGAATAGCTAGAAATCACAGAAAGAAAAGAGAGGGACTTACTTTAGAATGTCCACATGTGAAGTATATAGCTCAGTGTCCTGCAAATAGTTGATGCTCAAAAACTTGTAGTATCTTTCTTTTTCTTTATCCGTAAATTTGCCTAACCCTATCCTTCCAAGCTAATCTCATAACCTTGTTTGAGTTATGTTCTTCTGCATATAACAGGGCTTTCATATATCAGTGACTTAATGGAAAAGCTTATTTTTTCACTTTCACAAAAGATGTCCAGAATTGGTATGATAGCTCCATGATAGCTCCCTCACAAAGGAACCCAGGCACTGTATACCTTTTTGCTCTGTAATTTTTATCTAGTACTTTCCCTTTTCAAGATTACTTCATGGTCATAAAATAGTCACTATAGTTCCAGCCATCATATCAGTGTTCTATATAGTAGAAAAGAGGAAAATACATGGAAAAAATGCTTTTTTACAACTACACTAAGCACTTTCAAAGATCTATCCTGGGAGTCCTAGTCACACCCAAGACTTACACTTACACCTCATTGGTCATTTTTTGCTGTAAAACATGCTGAGAAATGTAGTTTTATAAGTGGAAATGTTACTATACCCAATAAAGTAGGGGTTTTCCTGACAGGGAAAAAGGAGATAACAGTAATGTGTAGGCAACTAGCAGTCTTTGAACACCATGCATTTAAGCTGATATAGTAGTCAGGGTTCTCCAGAGAAATAGAACCAATTGGCTATATATAGAAACATAAGAGAGAATTTATTATGGGAATTGGCTCAAGTGATTATGAAGGCCGAGAAGTCCTACAACATACCTTCTGCAAACTGAAGAACCAGGAAACCGGGGTGTAATCAGTTTGAGCCTGAAGGCCTAAGAGGCAGGAGAGCCAATGGTGTAAATCCCAGAGTCCAAAGGCCTGAAAATCTGGACCTCTGATGTCTGAGGGCAGGAGACAATGGGCGTCCCCACTCCAGAAAAGAGAGTGAATTGCTTTTCCTCTGCCTTTTTGTTCCATTCAGGCCACCAGTATATTGGATGATGATTGTCCACATTGGTGAGAACAGATCTTCTTTACTCAGTCTCCTGATTCAAATGCTAATCTCTTCCAGATACACCAAGAAATAAAGTTCTACCAGCTAGCTGGGTAGCCCTTAAACCAGTCAAGTTGACGCATAAGATTAACCCTCACAGCTGGTTTTCTCAGAATTCCTGCTGGTGTCTCAGGTCCAGGACTGTGTTGACCCTGTGCCTCCTGCACCATCTTCTCTAACGGCCCAAATCTAATGCTCCATCCAAGGATCCAGACATGCCTCGCTTCCTCCATGAAGCCTTCCCTGACCACCCCAGACCAGAGTGACCTCTCCTTCATGCCCAAAGGGAGTCATTCAGTTGGATACTATTTAACTTTTTCATGTATTAGCCCTGTCTCATCAATGAGAATACGAGCATCTAAAGAACAGAAATAAGGGATTATCCTTATCTCTGAAATCAGCATCACAGTGCTAGGCAGAATTTTAGCTGCAGCATGAATGGTACACCCCAGATTAATTTAATTATAAACTATTTCTAACTCATTTCTTCTAGGTAAAGCTTGGATTATTTTTCCTTTACAGTGAACTCAAATGACATTTTCTTTATCGTCATGGAATCCCATGAATTCTTCCTCTTGCTAATTCCCATTCAGTTGGCATTTCTTCTCACTAGGGGACTCAGTGCAATATGTAACCTGGAGCTTAGACAGTGGACATGCCCTCCAACCAAGCAGATGCCCTAATCACACATAGATTTCCAACCTACCCTTTCACAAGAGGGGGATAGGTTCTCATCTTGTGCCAAACACTGCTAGCTACCTACTCTATAGAGTAGCTGCCTACTCTATATTTCTCCCTTTCCCCACTAACAGAACCCTGATGTGAGGTAGAGGAAGACTAGAAAGGAGGACTAGGAGGTAGTGATGTTCCTAGCTAAATAACTCATTTCCCACCCTCACCCTTGTAGACAAAGGTAGCCATGTAACACAGTTCTAGCCAATGAGATGTCCAGGTGGCCATGAGACACAGTCCTAGCCAGTGAGATGTGTAGGTGGCCATATGACACAGTTCTAGCCAATGAGATGTTTAAGCGGCCATATGACACAATTCTAGCCAATGAGATGTCTAGAAAGCCATGTGGCACAGTCCTAGCCAGTGAGATGTAAGTAAAAATCTTTAGATGATGCCTCTGGGAAAGATTCTTTAAAAGAGACAGTGTCATCTGGACTCACCTTTCACCTTTTGCCCTTCCCTTCTTACCCTACGGGAGCAAGACAAATGCAGGTGGTGGAGCCACCATCTTGGAACCATGAAAATAAGCATGAGGACAGAACACACATGGTAAGAACGGCTAAACAGAAAGAAGAAACTGGTCCCTGATGACACAGTGGAGCCACCCCCCAGGACTGGCTACCTTCCATCCACACTTTATATAGGAAAAATTAAAACCCTCACAAAGTTTGGCAAGTATTGGTCAGGTTCCTGTAATCCTCACAAGAAAGGAGGTTGTCCCAGCAGCCAAACGTGCCGATTAAGAGGGAAGTCATTTGGACTCGAGCAGTGTTTCTATTAAGGCTGTGGAGCTCTGCTTCTTTCAGTGGAATTTGTGGCTATGTGGGGCACTATGTTGCTGTTGCCAGACCTTCCTCAGACTCTGTAGTTTCTGTTCCCTTCAATTTGGCATAATGGACAATAAGTTTTCATCATCAGTGGTGCCCAAAATGCCAACAACTTATGCATTTTCATAAAATCTTCAACTAAACAGAGGAGGACAGTAAACCATGCATCTTTCAGAATATAATGAAGGGGAAGCCGCTGAAAAGGAGATGCCATCCAATTACCTCCTATTTATCAAGACTCACATTTTAACCTCAGTGTGACATACTTTTAAAAATGGCTCTCTGTCATTGCCTGATGCTTAATGTGATTCCGATATGTTGAGAATAGAGCATAAATCTTTCAGTCTCATTATATGCTGAGGAATATGCTTTTTCTTCACTTTTTATTAATTATATTGAGTAGGTGCTAAGAAGACAGAGCTGGTCCTGCAACTCAGAAAAATTCATCTCTTCCTTAATCAGCTTCCTGACCACACTTAACAGTGCAGGGTGACCAATCTGTGGTTCCCGTGTGCCTGAGAATGAGGGATTATAAAGATGCAGGACTTTAGTGTTGAAAACCAGAAAATTCCAGGGATGGGTTGGTCACCCTACCACTCCAAGTCTCTGGAACAAAATCCAGGGAGCATGCAACAAGGGCCACTGTGCTCCTCAGCTGCAATCTCCCTCAGGCCCCGTTTCCAACGTCTACAGTAGTCACTTAACGAGCACTTTTAACAAGCCCAGGCATCTGTTTCACCATTCGTGTGCCAGCCACTGGGGGTAGAATGGTGTGCAAGAGACATGAGATCCTTGCCCTCCTGACATCAATTTCAGCAGGAGAGATTAATAATAAACAAATAAAAAATAATGGGAAGAAATAAGGTAACTCCAGAGTGATAAGAATGATGAAGAAACAGTAGACTTGAAGAGGAACGGGCTGAAGAGGGCCAGTGACAGTAAAGTTGAGTGGAGTTGGCAATGGGAGGAAAACTAGGGTGGCCTCTGGTCATGGGGCAGCGGCTAGGGCTGGTTCTCTTTGTGCTGCCACGTTCTGGAAACTTCAGAGAATCTGAAATTTCTAAATGTGAATCTGGCCTTCCTATTTTATCAGGGTATGAAGTTATTAATAGAATATATTTTATTTAACAGTTTGCTGGCTTGGTACACACACACCTATCTATATAGGTACATATACACACATGTATATACTTACATGCATGTATGTGTGTGCATATACATAGGCATATGATATATGTGTGTATAGCTTGGAGAAATAAGGTTAACAACTGGTCTGTGGTCATCCTCTAGCCTCAGGGGTGCTTGAGGATTTGGTCCTTGGTCAATATTCCCCCAGGGGATAAGGAACTGTTAGGAGAGTGCCTTTACTGGATCCAAAATGAATGAGAACCTAGCAGGGGACTGTGCACCCTTCCAAGCACCTGAATCTCATTATTGAGACTTTATTGAGAACTGAGGAGCCAGGATTGATGAGCTGCAGCTGCAGCAGAGAAGCTCCCTGAGTGTGCCCAGGGAAGTCGACTCCGAGAGGAAGATTTGCATGCAGGAAGTTTCTGGAAGCAGGCTTCACTTCCAGGATCCATACTTGTGAAGGAGTGAAGGTGAGGAAATTAGGTAGAGGGAGAAAGTGAATTGCAACTCATTTGCAAAAGAGGCCTTAGCTGATCTGGGGGAGAGGGAGAGACGGTCCTTCAGAAATTTCCCAAATTGGAGGTGACTCCTGAAAGGGAGCCAGCGTGAGCCACTAGCAGCCAACGTTTCTGGGGCAAATGGGGGAGGGGAAGAAATAAGTGCCTTGGTTCTAAAGTGGAGGACCTGAGCGGAGTACCTCAGAATCCACCACAGAGCCTATGTGACCAGTTACTTATAAAGATACTTACAAAGCACATATCTAACAAAGAACGGAGATCCAAAATATATCAAGAATTTCTATAAATCAATAAGAAAAAGGGAGCCAATCACGTTTTCTAAAAGAATGGCAGAAGACTTTATTGGTATAAAAAGAAGCTATCAAGATGCCCAATATGAAAAGATGCTCAACATTGTTAGTTATCAGGAAAATGCAAATTAAAACCATAATGAAACACACCCGCCAGAACGGCTAACATTACACAGTCCATACCAAGTGCTGACAGGGATGTGAAACAATGGGAACTCTCGCACGCTACTAGTGGGAGGGTAAATTGGTACAACCATTATTTAAAAACTGTTTGGCAATATCTACTATAGCTAAGCATTTCCCTATCCTATGGCCCAGTAATTCTACTTCTGGCATATACCCAACAGATTGTCCATGGCAGTATTAGTCATAGAGACCAAAACTAGAAACCAAACGTCCTTAAGTAATGGAATGGATAAACTCTGGTATGTCCACACAATGGAATATCACATAGCAAAAACAACCAGCTACTGGTTTAAGCAACAATGTCGATAGATCTCACAGACACTATGTTGAACAGCAGAAGCTAGACAAAAAGGAATATGTATTGTATGATTGCATTTTTATGAATTTCAAAAACAGGCACAACTGGTCTAAGGTGACAGAGCTCAAAGTATTTTTTTGCCTTTTGGAGAGGGGGCAGATATTGACCAGCAGGGGCATGCAAGAGGCTTCTATGGGACTGGAGGGGAAGAAAGGGAAAGGAAGAAGACGAGGAGAGAGAAGAGAAGAAACAAGAGAAGAGAGAGGAAAGGAGAATGAGAAGGAAAGGAGGGAGGAGAACAAGCCATCACTAGCTATGAGACCACCAGGAGGATTTCAGGCAGAGGAAACAGGAAGTAGAGAGTTCCTGAAACAAGAGCAAGCTTGGCGTAGACATCAACAGGAAAGCCAGCATGCAATGTGCAAAGAAGGGAATGGCACCTGCCGGCCAGAAAAGGGGAGACAGCTGCTCAATAGGGCTCTACAGGTGATGAAAGGGTCTGGATTTTAATCTAAAGGCTGTGGGAATCAATTGGCCAATTTGAAGCAGCTGGGGAGGGGTGCGGCATATTATCTGATTCATGGCACTTTTCTAAAATGACTTTGGCTGCTTGAAAAAAAGGAATTGTATTATAAGGGGCAACAGTGTATGCAAGCAAGGAGACCACTCATGAAACTACTGCAGTTAAAAATAGTGGCAGGAAAAGGCTGTTAGAAGCAGACCTTTTAGCAAAGATCAGGAGAAGCTACACTGTACATCTTTCATTTGCCAAACGAGACTGCCTCCCGGCCCTTCCTATTCTGCTCTCTGCCCCACACGATGGCCTGTGTGGACGCCTTCCACAGGCTCCCATGCCCTCAGCCTCCTGGTTGGGCTCAGCAGATCAGAGGGCAGGAGGAGAATGGCGTGGGTATGTGTCACCCTGGCTCTGTCCCTGCAGCACCGCTGCACGTGGCTGAGAGTGGCAACTCGGGTCAGGCAGCCCTTTCCCACAGCTCTGCAATCTGGGTTCTGGTAACTGCTCCTCTTTTGTCCCTTCAGAATTGCCTACACCTCTTTATTTAATTCTCGCCTGTTATCCCACTTAGGTGTGCCATTTGTTTCCTGCTAGGAGACTGACTGATACATGAACTCCATGCAGTATTAAAACATAGACCAATGCTGGATGCATCAGGATAAACCAGAGTTCCGGAAAAACACAACACATATTGTACATGTTCCTAATAAAGCAGAGACGTTTCTAATGTATTTTCAAAGGATTTCTATCCAAAATGGAAATGCTGATTTTGAAGGGGCAAGAGTTATCTAGAATATTTGTTCATATTTAACACTTCATTCTGAGACAAGGCTGAATAAATGATTATATTCATACACTTTACAGGCCTCTTATATTTCCCCTCAATAGCACTTCTCACAACTGGAAATTATTTGTATTTTTTATTCCTATCTTCCTTCTTAGACTCTAAGCTTTATGAAGTCAGCCCAAGGAAATGGTTCTTGAAGAAGTCTGTCTTATTGCCTGACATATCCCAAGACCTAGAACAATACCTAGACATAGGATTTAATAAATAAATATTGTCGAATGATGGAACTGAAGGGAGGAGGACAAGAGAAGAAAGAAAAGAAGGAAGAACATGGGATTTAGAATCAGAAGATGAGGATGGAGTTCCCAGCACCCTCGACTACCATTAGCTGTGTGTTCTTACACATCTAACTTCTCAGAGCTCCCATTTCCATATAGATGTACAAAATATTAGGATAAGAATTTCTTCCCTACCTAATATTTTTGAGGATCAAATGAGATAATACTCACAAAAGTAAATGAAGCCGCTGTCAACTATGAAATATTGTTATTATTATAATAAAGGCAGTATGGGCGAAGATGGGTCCAGCCTTGTTTTTATGCAGCACACATCAGCTTTTGCAGGGCATGGAAAGTTATTATGATTTTTACAATTTTCATTTAAGAATAATTTGGCTCAAGTGGCTGGAATCTGGTAATGTGCATCTAGGTGTTAAGGAATTCAGACAGCCGTGTACAAAACATGACAAGATAACATGTGCCTTATTCTCCCTGGTTCCTGAAGCAATAAAGCAAAGCAAGAGGCCAAAAAACACAATCATTTCAGGCAGCCTCAGGAGCGTGGTGCACAGTCAGGGCACCTTAACTCGGTCACATCCAAACGCTCCTTGATTGAGGCCGTGTAAGAAGAGGTAAGGTTGAATAAAACCCAAGAAGCAGTGAGCTGACAAAAACAGGGGACGAGCCCAATAGCAGAGTTACATTTGTTTTTAGAAACTCTGAAACAAATAGCCTATCTTGATATTGTATATAACTATAATTCGTATCTATAAGAACAAGCCCTCTCAAGTTTATATAAACTCTTAAATATGAATTTTGCATTGTATCAGATAGTATTCTCCAGAGAAACAAAACCAGTAGGATGTGTATAAATATATGTAGAGAGAGATTTGATTTAAGGAATTAGTTCATTGCGACTATGGAGGCTGGAAGGTCCAAAATCTGTAGGGGGTGACTGCAGGCTGGAAACGAGGGAAAAGCCAATGCTGCAGTTAGGTCTGAAGGTCGTCTGCTGGCGGAATTCCTTCTAGCTCTGGGCAGGTCAGTCTTTGCTCTTTTTAGGCCTATATCTGATTAGATGAGGCCCCTCCACATTATGGAGGCCAGTCTCCTTTACTCAAGGTCCATCGATTTAAATGTTAATCTCAACCAAAAAACACCTGCATAGAAGCATCTAGAATAATATTCAACCAGATATCTGGGTACTATTAGACATTTAATCTTACTATCGTAAGTCATTAGTCTTACCTAATTTTTGCCTCTTATAAATAACTCGATAATGAAAGACCTCGTGTATAAAGTACTGCACATAGTTTAGATTATACCGTTAAAGCAAATTACTAAAAATAGAATTACTTGGGCAAATAGTCACGCATAATGGTCATATCACTTTACACTCTTACCAGAAATTATTGAGCTCCTATTTCCCATGGACATTGGAAATTATCAGAATTTCCAAAAAAGTCTTTAAAAAATGTCTGCACTAGCAGGCTAAAACCTGTACACAATTATTGCCATATGTGTATGTATTTGATTATCACTGAAGTTGAGCATTTTCTCAAATATTTAAGTCAGAAATACTTTGTGAATTGTTGATTCATACCTTTTTTGTCCAGTTTTCTTCCAGAAAGTTTGCCTTTTTCTATTAGTTTTAAGGAGCTCTTTCTACATGAAAGCGTTATTCCACTCTCTCATATTTATGTAAATGTTCTTTCTTCTTTGTTCTTTGCTGTGTCTACATTAGACCATCTGAAATTGCCTTTTATAGATCAAAAATAGCCTACCATTAGAAATCTCATTTGATTCAAACTAATAATTTTTTTATGATTTTGTTTCTCATGCAGTTAAAATCTAAAATCTTTTACTTTTATGACTTCTTCCTTTACAGGGTATGGCACTTGTTCATTTTGCAAGCCTGAGCCAAATTACCTGTTGGAATGTAGTTTGTTTTATTTACTTGCTTGTATATGCCCAGAGCAAATTTTCTGTTGGAATATACTCTTTTTTCAGTCAAAAACTCTTTACTTGATTCAATCTTTATTTAGTTTCTAACATCCACCCTGATGTCTGAAAGTTTTGGTACTTGTCAATGTCCTTAAATTTCATGCTCTTATCAAGTACGAAACTTACCGTGTCCACATCTTTTTGTCTCTTCTCGTTCCATTCCTCTGCCACCACCCAAGTGCGGGCCTTCATCCTCGCTCATCTAGTGTATTCCAAGACTCGGCAAACTGTGGCCCAGGGAACAAATCCAGTGAGGTGCCTGTTTTTATAAGCAAAGTTTTATTGAAACAAAGCAGTACTCCTTCATTTACATCTTACCTATGGCTGGTTTTGTGCTATACTGTAGCATTGAGTAGTTGTAATGAAGAAAATATGACTCTCAAAGCCAAAAATAATTATTTTCTCTTCCTTTACAAAAGAAGTTTGCCAAACCCTGGTCTGATACAATGACCCAACCAGCCACCTCACTTTCATTCACCACACCACAAAAAAGCATCATTTTTAAACTTAGATAGAATGATCATTTTTAAAGCATCATTTTCACTTCCACAATAAAAAATATTTAATGCTCCACCATTGCTCATACAATAAAGCCCAGGCTCTTAGCTTTGCACTGAAAGTCTGTCACTATTTGCTTATAGCTGTCATTTCTAGCTCACTCCTACCATTCTGGAGCACTCATTGTTCACAGAAATCACAGAGCACATTCATGTCCCATACCTCTTCAGTGCTATCTGCTCTTTCCGGGATGTTCTTTCTTCTCCGACTTACCAAAATTCTGTTTATTCTTTAAGAGGACTCTCAAATGTTACTGTTCTCAGTGAAATTTTCCCTGATATTTCACAATTCCCCTCATTCCCTTTCCTCAATCAGAATTAATTACTCCCACCTTTGGGCTCTCAGGCACTGTTCATAACCCCATTAAAAGGTCTAAAACGATCTGATTTATTTTATAATTTTCTATGTATGCATCTCTCTTGGGTCACTCCCCCCAACCAAATCTCCATCTCTTTGAGAATAGGTACTAGGATTTCCTCTGTTTTAAATTCCCCTGGAGACAATCCAATATCTAGCACAGAATACATACATTTATTTGGTATTTATTTTATGCATATTTTTGTCATGCAATAGAAACGTTTATTTGGCATATAATAGATACATCTATTTAGCAGCAACTTGGAGCTAGGCACTGTACTAACTCTATATGCAATATCTCTAATCCGTACAAAAACATGAGAGTTGCTTGTTATCCCTATTCTATAGATGAACAAACTGAGGCTGATTGAACCTCAGTTCTATAGATGAACAAAGAGGTTGACTGATTTGTGTAAGACTACACAGTAATTAATTGTGCAACCTAAATTACAGCCCAAATCTATCTGGCTCCTTTATAAGCTTTAAGCAGTTGAATACTCTATTCACTACAAGCATAGAGCATTTTTAAAACAAAAGAGAGTACATTCACAAGAAGAGCATTTACTCTTTATCATTTAAAATAATCATTATCCTTCCCTTGCCCAAACAAGCACAGACACATGGATACAATTTTGCTTTAAAAATTACACTAAAAACAAAAATACTGCATTTTTTCATTTTCTATTGTTAAATAGGAAATGTTTTATGGATTAATGAAATTGAGGGATGAGTAGCTACAAAATCTAGCCACAAAAGGAGACATTCTGGATCATAAAGCATATTTTATTCATCTTGACAGTTGTAGTTTAATTTTAAGTATTTATGGTATTGCCTCATAGTAAATATGTCTAATTCATGAAAGCCAGGTAATATGAGACCCAACTTTGGAAATTTGCTCAAGTTTTTGCCACTAAAGCTACATTGAAATAGATTTTGCCCTAAGAATTATGGGTTTTATATAGTAATGACGTGAAAATTATCTATATTCTACTTTACCATATAAAGGCCCTACTCCTACTCCTGCTACCATTACTATAGCTCACACAACTACACTTGATTTTGTGGAAATAAATCAACTAACATATCCCCCTGTTATATAACATTTGAGCTGATAATGAAACATGCCACAATGGAGAGTCATTGTAATATAGAAAAAAAAAAAAATTCCCCTTTGAGCTTACTTTAAAAAAAAAATCATCATGTGATATAGGTTTTGTAACCTAAAGAATTGCACCTTCTTGTGTTAACAATGTTTTTGTTTTTAAAAGAAATCACTGATTCGTATTGAAAAATCCTTTCTTGATATTACAAATCTTCTTTACAATTTGGGTTGGGGAAAGAGAAATAGGATTTTCAGAGATTTAAATCTTAATAAAGACAGCAGATCTGACTCTACCACTAGCCGTGAGGGGAGCTGGTCTCAGGGTCAAATGTACTATGATATATTTATAAAAGAAAGCAGAGAACACAACCTTTGGCTTCCCTGAAAATCCTCACATAAAAGATTTGGCCATGATTTAGGGAGACACAGCAAGGAACGGTCACAGGAGTTTCTGACACTGCTCATATTCGCCAGCACTTGCTAGCCACATAAAACCTCTGAGACCCTCCATGGTACTCACGATTCACAACTTGGATACCAAAGAAGAGAACTCCAGAGCATGAAATCGTTCTCTTTTGCAAACACAGCAAAGATTTAAACTAAGAGAAGTCTTGAGATCACATTTCTGCCCTGTCGAGGAGTGGAAGACAACTAGCAAACAAGGGTGCAGATGCTCCTGGCTAAAAATGTTTCATTTAGTGCTTGGAATTTCCAAAGTCTCTCCATCAAGGTCTTAAAAAAGATCTTGGTATTTCATCATTGAGTTGCAATGCAGGCAAATTTCACATCTGGGCCCCAGCGACTAGGACTGTGAAGGGCTTTTTGCTGTCTGTCAAGGGCCCCGGGGCTGTTTGGAGACTTTGTGGGTTAAATTCTATCCCCATGTGGAACCCTGACATGATAGAACATAGGGGGAAAGGCAGAGGTTAAGCGTGTGAGGTAGATGTGGGGTGTCACACCCCAACCACAGAGCAGACCCATAACATTCTCAGCAGATACCTTCTGAAGTTAAAAAAAAAATCCCACTGTAGATTGTCACTAGGCCAGAAGAACCATTGGGCCCAGCCCTCCCCGTCTCAAGGGGCTTTTAAATTTAGACGTAAAGCTATCTCCAAAGGAGGTTATACATGTAAGTGGTTACGGAGATAGACCAACAGGGTTAAAAACTGAAGACGATGGTCACACACTTTTAATATTTGTCCACTGGCTGGATTACACCAACTTCAAACTGATATGTAAAATAAATCTGGTGATTATGTTTTGTGTCTAAAAATTGTATATTTGTGTTTAAATGTTTATGTTTAAATATTCATTTTTTACTTAGAGATTTTTAACGTATGCTATTTTTAATAACTTGATGTTTAATGTACCTTCAAATGCTGAAGAGTTGAGAGAGAAAGAAAGAACGAGAAGGAGAAAGGGAGCCACTTGCATGTTTACTTAGACTCTTTGTGAAGTACATCATGTCCTTTCCCCATTGAGTGCCACAGACCCTATTGTAGCCTTCATGTGGTCCCCGCCATCTCTGAAACACACACAACTTCTCCCTCCCTAGAATTCCCATAGCACTTTGAATTAGTTATTCCAATTTATTTCTTATCTTCTTTGTCGGTCTCTCTGCTCCGCAAGGGCAGGTAAGATGTGTATCTGATCATCTGAATATCTCTAAAGCTCGGTGCATAACAGGACTTTATAAATATTTGTTGGATGAGTGAATGAATCTGTCATGACCTTAGCTTTCCACCACAAATTGCAATGTGCAGCAGAAATGAGAACATAAAAATTCCATCTGTGAAAGTATTTTTCTTATTTACAACTGTTTTTTATTTTCAAATTCACTGTCAAGAGGATACTGTAGATTTCCTGTCTTTGGTTTTTGCCAAAAGAGAACACCTGCAGGGGCCTAGAAGGAAAATATACCTATGGTTAAGGGTGAGGAAGGAACAAAAGAACTTTCCAGATGTTTTCAACAAATGTCTGATTTTTCATTGTCTAGGAAAAGTCATCGACGAGAAGTAGCCTGGGTGGAACAAAACACTGCCCGGTGTTCATTGGTTCATTCACACAGTCATTTAACAAACATTTATTGAGCATCTTCTCTGGGCCGTGTGAGGCTCTGTGCTAGCTGACGGGGAAACAAAGATTTAGGGTAACAGACAAACCTTTGCCTTCCAAGATCTCAGACTCTAATGAAAACTTGACAACAATTGAATCAACAGCTCCCATGCTGTGTGGTAAGCACCAGGGTAGCAGTAAGAACAGAGAGTGAAAGAAGCAAAGGTTAGAGTTATTCACTCTAGAAATTCTAGTTTCTCAATGGGCAGGGCCACATTTAGAACGTGGGTGCATGTGTCTATGCGAGGCTGGTGATTCTCTTGACACTGATGGCACTAGGTCTGTGGGTGAATGGGGATGGTGACCCTAGGGCAGCAGAGAAGAGGTGACAGGGGGTTGTCACCATCAGGATCTTGAGTTTTCACGTGCACTGAGTGTTGACCTCTCAGATTTTCACATGCATGTGAATTACCTGCGAAGCCTGCTAAAAATGCAGATTTCGACTGTGGGATTGAGGAAGGGACTTGAGATTCTGCTGTTCTAACAAGTTCCCCAGGTGATGCTGATGCTGCAGGTCCGTGGACCACATTTCTAGTAGCAAGAACACCGAAGAAGAGCACTCCCTTCCATAGGCCAACAGACCTACGTGTCCAAACCTCACCCTAGCATTTCCTACCTGCGTGGCTCCTGGTGAATTGCTTTTGCTTCCTGCTCCTTGCTTTGCAGCATTTGTGAAGGAGGGTAAGACAGTCCCCATCAGAGTGTTGCTGTGAGGATTCAATGAAGCGTCTGAAATAGGGACTCATAGTCATAATGACTGGATATTACTCAGTGGATTTCCACTCTTTCCTCAAATGTGTCTGGGGACAATCACACGCACACAAAAAAATCAAATTCTTTTGTACTCAAATGGAATCCTATTTGCTTTTTGGTCTCTGTTTTACTCCACATGGGCCCATTGGCTGTTTGGGATTTATTTTTTATTCTCAACACCTCTCAATCTAATATCAGATGCTGTTCATGAACCGGATGGCTTGTTTATCTGGGTTATTAATGAAGTTGTTAAGAGAGACTGGAGGGGGAAGCCAGGAGCATCCTGCTCTCTGCCTCTCCATAAATCACCAGCCTGAGCTGAACCGGCTTCTGCCGCCTGTCAGTTCCTATCATCCCACATATCTCAATGAATTTGAATGAATTTCATGATTAAAGTTTCATGAGATGCCACATCCACCATTCTCTACACCTCAAGGCCTGGACCTCCATAGCACTCATCTTGCATGCTGGTGCGCCTTGCAGAATGGGTTTTTTCCTTGAGACACCCCACTACTGAGTCCCCATAAAGCTGTTATCTCCTGAGTGCCGAGCAGCTTGCTTTCAGTCTCTGCTCTCCACCTGACAGGGGCCAGCTGGCTCTGCATATGATGTATGCCTTTTACCTTGGTAATAAATCTGGCGGCCATACGTCTGACAACCTACCCGTGGCTCCAGTCACCTGCATAGCCATGCAGTTGGAACCGCGCTGGCATTTCCTCATCCTCCTCTCACAGAGAAACAACAGCCTCTTCACATACAGCTGGTTGCTCCCAGAGCCTCAAGAACAACCTTGTTATGATTCCGACTGTCTTGGGTTTACATGTTACACAACAGAGAAACAGGCCTATTTTCTTTTGCATATGGAAACAGAGGTTTCTCTGCTAGAATCTGCAAGTCTTTCCAGCATGCAAATACACCTGCATGTTAACAACATCCAGTGAGTATTTATTGGGTCTCTCGGGCTCGTTCAGTATCAAGACAGTTAACAGGCATAGCCCCAAACTCTTAAAACACTGAGGGAACCCCACAGAAAAGATCAAAGAGATTCCAGAATCCACATTCAGAATGTTCCTCATTGGCATCTTCTCAGCTCATGTTTTAAAGGAAGCTCATCCTTTTCCCCAGAAGGGAGAAGTTAAAATAGAGGTAAGTCATTAGGGTTGCAGGTTTGGTACAGCCTTCCTGAAAAAGAGATGTGTGATATGCAGAAAAGAGCTGGGCTGTGCAGAACTGAGGCAGATGAGCAGTTTAAAAGCTTGAAAAGAAACGGTTGTTGACTAGCAGACTCATTCTTTCTCATTTGGATAACCAGCAATCTCAACGCCAAAAATACATGCTGTCTTTTTCTGATGTCCTTTTTTTTCTAATCCATAAATCACAAAGACATACAAAATTGGACTTTTTTTAGATTTGACATTAATTTCCAGCAGAAAGAATTTGGCTACTCTTTTTGCATTCTCATATACATTCTCTTTTTCTCTTACAGTAGCCACATAAACATGTGCGTGCACACACACGGTCTTATTTTTCTATATTTTTCATCATCGCTTATACCTGTACTGTCTTATATGACAGCAAAAGCCACAAGTAGCTCTGTAATTTAAATTTAAATTAAAGTTTTAAAAATTTACAAATCAGTTCCTTGATCACACTGGCCATATTTCAATAGCCACATGTGGCTAGTTGCTACTGCATTTAGCAGTATACATTTAATACCCCTTACCCAAAATGCTTGTGCCCACAAGTGTTTTAGATTTCAGATTTTTTTATTTGAGAATATTTGTATTATATATATTAATGCTTACCAGTTAAGCATCTCAATCTGAAAACTCAAAACCCAGAACGTCCTAGTGAACATTTCCTTCAAGAGTCACATCAGTGCTCAAAAAGTTTCAGATTTTGGAACATTTTGGATTTGGGATGCTCAACTTGTAGAAAATTTCCGTCATCACAGGAAGTTCTGTTGGCCAGTGTCGACCTATGTAATTCAAGCCAAATGATAAACATTCACGAAATACATGTTTACTGACTAAATGAATAAGTGAACAGTTTTCCTGAATATATTTTTTCCTCTTATCTTTCTTCAACTTCTCTAAAAAGTGCCTATTTATTTAGCAGGAAAAAAAGTAAAATTTTCTACTTCACACTACAGTACTCAGAGCTATCTTGTTTGACATACATTTCAATATTTTTAAAAAACAAGGCTACTAACAGAAAATATAGGAGAAGAATTATATAAACTTGAGATTGGGGGGTGGATTTTCCAAACCAGGCAGGAAAAGATTCACAGATTTGTCTGCATATGAATTTCAAATGTCTATGAGGTAAAAATATTTAAGGCCAACAAACATATGGGGAAAATTTTAACATATGTGACTGATAAGGGATTAAATCCTTAATATACAATGATTTTAAAAAACAATTTGAGAAAACACCCAGTAGAAAAATGGACAAAAAGATAAGAAGAGCTAATTCATAGAAGAATACAAATAGTCCTTATAGTCATTTAAAACAAGCCTAACCTTACTACTAATCAAAGAAATGCAATTAAAACAACAATAAGATGTTTTTCACTTACCAATCTGATAAAGATTTTAAAATGCTCTCATAATTAGCACTGGCAAGGTTGTGGGGAAATAGACGCATCCAATCTTGATATTCTGAATTGTAAATTATATGGCCTTTGGGGAGGGCACTTTGGCAGTTCCAAACAAAATTTTAAATATGCGTACATTTTCATCAGCAATTCTATTTCTGGAAATTTATCCTACAGCAATACTTAGACAAATGCATAAAGATTTATGTACCCAGAAGTTTATTATACAATTGCTTATCAGAGTGAAAGGGTTACATGTACATGATGGAATATTGTGTAGCTGTTTTTTTAAAAACCAGTTCTGACCACATCGCTCAGATGTGGGTTTACCCCCCACCCCCCAAATCCCTAGTGAACACTCCACCCTTTGAGCACCAGAGTGTTAATCAGTCAGTACCAATTTGATGGCAAGTACAAGTGGGGCCCATTCTTTGGGTCTTGTGTCACCTCACTTCGAATAATGGGCTCAAGCTTAATCCAGGATAATATAAGCGGTGCTAGCTCACTGTCGTTTCTTAAAATTGAGTAATATTCCATTGTGAACATATACCAAATTTTAACAATCCACTCACTGTGGAGGGGTGGGACATGCTTGAAAAGTAGTTGGGGAGCAGAATTAGGGATCTCAATAGGGGAAAGGAATTCCTCAAAAACTGATTTATGTGATTAACTGTACACCTCGGTAAATTCACTGAAAATCATTTAATTGTGCACTTAAAGTGGAGTAAAGGCATGATACGTAAAGTATATAATACTTTTTTTCAATAAAGAAAAAAAAAGAAGAGGAAGGTTAAAGAGTCGGTCAGAGATGAAAAAAAACAGTTCTGAAATAATATATTGTTCAGTCAAAATAATAAGACACAAAAGAAGGTATGTAGTGTCACCTACGTACATTAATATACATATTTATACACACAGATATAGACATTGTACTTATCAAGGGTTTATCATGTGCCAATCTCATATAATATAATATTAACTCATGTAAGGTTCACATAAACCTATGATGTAGGTGATAGTATTATCTTTATTTTACAGATAAGGAAACTGAAGAATGGAGAGATCTATGGCACAAAATCCCTTAGCCAATAAATGGCAGAATCAGGGTCTGATTTCAAGGAGTCTGGTCCCAGAGTGTTGTGTCCACTTAACACTGCCAAGTTGTGTGTGTGTGTGTGCACACGCACATGTATGTGTGTGTAGACAGCAAGAGGTAGATTCCAAATTGTTAACCTTTGTTACATCTGGGGAGTGGAACTGGGCTTAGAAGTAGTTGAATAAGAAAGAATGTGACAAATGAGTTTAAAAAAAAGCAAGCAAGCAAGAGAAATTTTTCACTTATTAAGATTTTGTGATGTTGAAATTTTTATAACAAGCATTATCACTTTTGCAATAAAAAATTCAAATCTGGAAAAACATATTCTATCTCATGTTCTCCAAAGGATTCAGAAATACTGCTTTATATTTTAAAAACTGAACGAGTAGAAATGTGATTCATGGACAGCTTGGAAACTTCTCACTTTATCCAGTAATCTGCAGAGAAACCATTCATCTCCTGGCAAAGGTTGCAGCTGAGTGGAGTCCTCTGGTGTCAGGAGACTTGTGACACCATGCGCACACCGGCCGAGAGCCAAGCTCTGGAGTCAGCTGCTCTCATGGCTAAGTCCAGCTCACCATGCCCATGTCTTTGTCCTTGGGTCATGACTTGGCCACACTAAGCTCTGGTTTCCTCGCCAGTATAAAGGGAATACAGATTGGTCCCACGTCACAGGCTTGTGATGAGTGTTGAGTAAGGCCGGGTTAAGGGCTTTATGCAATGCCTGTTGCATCTGTAGTCTCAGTCAACATTAAGCCATTGTGATCATCACTGCCACTTTGAACTCTCATCGCCCCCCTCTCCTGGTGATTTGGAATCAAGATTGCAAATTGATAAGAAATTACCTGAAGCAGCCAAGAAACCAGGACAACTAACTCAGCGTCCTAACTAGGGGATGTGGATCTAAGTGAGAGACTACTACCAAATAACTACTGACAAAAAATATAAGGAGGCCTGACATATCAACACAGTGATCACCCCCTAAAGCGCTACGGACAGTTGAGTCCCTGGAAATCCATCAGTAAGGATGGAAAGCTCCTAATAACCGTATAAACTCTTTGCCCTTCAAAGCTTTTGCTGTTGATTCATAGCTCCCACCATTTACTTTTAAGAAAAGAACATGTATTCAGGAATTGCTCATGGAAGAACGTGTTTTTTTCTAAAAAAAAAAAAAAAAGCAAATAAAAAAATACCAGAAACTTCTTTTAAAGGCAAGGGCCACAGAGTGCCAGTTCAAGACTTAATTGCCACATGATTGAAATGTACGGTTTTGAGAATAGCTATGTCAATAAACCACACCCTCCACCCCAATGTCCATCCTGCCCCACACTGCTTCTGTGTGGGAACGCGTACATATATGCCTAGACACATACACACGTGCACACACACATGCACACCTACACACGCACAAGACACACAGCTTGTCTCCCACATTCTCCAAGACTGTTTTGAAATACAAGGCACAGCCAGGTTAATAAAACATACTTGAGGCTGTGTTATGTTTGTTCATTAAACTATAAAGCATTTTAAACCTATAATTAATTCTAGGTAAATTAAAGACATGACACAGCTGTGGTAGTATTGCAAGAGCATTTGTGTTTTATCTTACATTTTTTACACTAAATCATCGAAAGGTTTAACAGCCATTCATATTTACAACTGCCTTCTAGATTCTGGGGTTTTTTTGCCTACCTCAGTTGTTGAAGCATTAACGAAGCTGGCTTTTGGGAAGAATTCCAATTCAGAGTTATTTTTCCATGAGGTACTTAAGACTCCACACAGCAGCTCGTGATTATGTTGGCAGTGGTTTTGCATAACTGTTGGTTTCCTGTAGTATAAATAAGTGAACAGCTAAGAATGCTAATGTTTTGCTTTGACCAGGAAAAAAAGCTCTCAATAAATGACAAGGAATTACCCTCATTGGACTATTTAAATTTTTTTTTTTTTCTTTAAAGGGGTAAGTTAAACCAAAGCAATAGAGATAAGTGATCATAGAATACGTGCTGCCACCACTTTGAAATCATTCCTTAAGCTAAAGGGAAAAAAAAAAGAAAAAACATGTTCCAATTGTTTAATTTCCAGAGTCCTTTCTAGCTGACAAACTCAACTGAAGAGGCCATGAGTGAAGGTCCTTGAGGAACACCAACTCGGGTGGCCTCCAGTTGTAGCCAAATCAGTCAAAGAAATCCAGAGCCTTTGCCCTCTTGACACTTAGGTGGAAAGGGGAGGAAAAGAAGCATGGGCTGGGAGTGAGGACACTCCAGGAAGCCAGGAAGGAGAGGCTACTGCAGAGAGAGCTTGGCAGGAAGCGGGTGTGCAGATGGGATTTGAGGGGCAGCACCCGAGAGCAGCTTCACTGCACATCAACCATCGCAGTCGAGAGAGGCCACTCATGGGACAGGACATTAAGGACTTTGCACAGAGAAGTGTGTCTTTGGCTTCTTCCACATCCTCCAAAATGTCAGGCACCAAACGCTCGCCCCCCAGCCTCCTCTCTCTCCACTCTCGCCCTCTCACCCTGTAATCCAGCCCTATTGGACAAAGTCCAAGTGACAGCTCACCCTGAGCGCCCTGCTGTCATCGTCACCACCCACCTTCCCTCGCCTCCTCCCTGCCGTGTTCCCTAACTGGAGCTCAGCTTCCAAGCCAGGTGGCCCTTCGCTCCTGCAGCCGTTATGTGCCACGGCTCACATGCCTGCTCTTCTGATGTTCTGGGGTTTTCACTTGTCCACTTCCCCACAAGAAAATGGGCTTCTCCAGGGTCAGATCATGACTTAGATGACTGTTATCCTTCAAGCCAGACCTGGTGCTGACACACAATGGACTCTTGTGAAGAAGAGAAAAAATTAATCAGTGTGCTTCATACTGTCCCTATTTATGTTATTCCATGATGAAATGGCAACATGTATTACATTAAGTAAATAATTTTGACTGATTATTTAAACATTTTTAAATCATTGAAATAAACTGGTGACTAAATAACATATAGAATAGCTTAATATTATAATATAAATAATGTTATATTACATTATATACAAAATGTTTTTTATATAGTGTAGGGTCACAGGGGTAGATTTCACAATGAATGATCTGTAGTCATATGTCACCTTCCCTATACACCATTGAAAGAACTAGTTTGAACATCCACAGTTCTTTTTTCCAAGATAGTCATTTAAAACAAAATAGTTTATAATGGACATGTTAGCCATACACAAAAGTAGGGAGAACAGTATAGGAAGCCCATGAACCCATTACCCAGTAATTTTCAACTCACAGCTAATCATGCTTCATCTATACTCTCACCTAACTCTCTGCCCTGTGTTACTTTAAAGATATTATAAATATTTCAGTATGCATCTCTAAAAGATAAGCATTCTTTTAAAAATATAATAGCTATATCACACTTAAAAATAAATAATAATTTCTTAATATCATATCTAGTCACCAGATTTCTGATTGAAACATAAATGTTAATGATTTTCTTATAGTTTGTTTATGGAATCAGAATGCAAGAAGGTCTACACATTATGACTGGTTGATAAATTCCTTAACTTTCTTTCAATCCATAGGTTTCCTCCTTCCTCCCCTTTCTTTCTTACAATTAATTTGTTGAAAAAACAAGGACATTTATCTTGTAGGACTTTTCAGTTTGAATTTTGCTAATTGTATTCATGTGGTATCTATAAACGGGATCCTCTGTCCTCTGCATTTCCTATAAATTGGTGATTTCATCTAGAGGCTTGGACAGATTCAAGTTTCATTCACTGGCAAAACTACTTCAAAGATAGTTTTATGTTCTTTGGTCAAGAAGCACATAATGTCTGGTGGTGGTCTCTTTTTGTGACTTAGTAGCCACTCACGCTCAATGTCAAGATCCACTAATTACAAGTGGTTTCATAATGCTGATTTTCCAATTCCATCATCTCTTATCTTATTAGCTGGATACTTCTATAAATATAAATTTCCCATTATCTACTATTTGGTTACTCAGTGGTGCAATTTATATATGAGAGAAAAAAATAAAAATTTGATTCTTTCCCTTGCATTTTCAAAATAATGAGTTGGTTCCCTAGCACTCTCCAACGGTGAGCAATTCGTTTCTTTTTTCCTCCAATGTAATTCTGAACTCATAGATTTAATCATATTTGATGAGTATCAATCCAAGGCAGTTATTACCTTTATTTGATGCTCAAATTGTTTCTTCTCTCATCAGTGGAGCCTGATTAAAATTGGCTCCTAGGTCTTTTTTATTTGACCCTAATAGCCCAAGACAGTCATTCTAAGACCAATTAAAGCATCCATGGAATAAAGAGAATTTTCCAGCAGATAAGCACCTCTCTTCTCTCCTGGGTGGAATAGCTAACAAAATACCATGCTACCCACTGCACTGTGCTTGTTTCATAGCTCCCCCAAGGAAAGCTCCAGGAGAAAGGTAACCCTGGGGTAATCCATGCCCTTTTATCTTGCAGACTATTCTCCAAGCACTCGGCAAGTACTAGAAATTACTAACTCTTATGAGATTTACATCATTGTGTTCTTAAGAGTAAAAATCCCCATTTGACCTGTTGATTGGTTTGCAAGAGTATGTAATTATCTCAATCAGTTTCATAACGATTTCTTCTAGAAATAAAAATAAGCATTAATGTAAAGTAGGTAGGGCCCAAGTTCCAAATGGCAAGCAGCATTAGTCAAGGTCACCTAGCAGTTTGGGCTTCTCTTTGCTTCCTTTCATTTAGCAGTGGTCAAGCTTCCCATCTCAGAGGCATGGCCCAGACACTAGGAGACAGACATGTTTACCCTAATCCTGAGCACGAAACCCAGCAATGTGACAGCAACAAGAGGACAGAGGTGTCATCTCACAGAGAATTCAGGTGCTGATAAGTGTGTAATATCCATTCCCGAAAATTTTTACTAACTGTGAGGAGAAATATTTGCCTAGTATGGCTTAGAGTGGGTTATAATTTGACATAACAGAGGGTGTGGGAAAGAGCAATTTGAATGTTTCTTCTGGTTAATGTGGAACTAATATTGTCTGGCTAGCTAAGAAGAAAGCACAAATACATGATCAGTCACTAAGCATTTGGTGTCACGAAGCATTTCCACTGCCTCATCCTCATCCCCTTGCCTCACCACTTTCTACTCATATGCAGGTTTTCATTCCTTCCTTTTTGCAATAGCTAATGATTGTACAACTTCTATATGCTAGGAGCTGGGTATACACAGTAGTAAACAGAACAGGCAAGGCCTCTGCCTTCCAGGGCCTTTCTGTCTGGTTAGAGGAAACAGTCAAAATATAAGTAAATAACTAAACAAGATAGATGCAGTAGTGATATATGCTATGAAGAAGAGAAAACGGAGTGATGTGATAGGCAACCATCTTGAGGCTACGTTAAAGGGCTGGTTGAAGAAGGTTGCAGATAAACTAGAATAAGGATCAGCAAACTTCTTCCATAAACAGTCAGAGAGTAAATATTGAGGCTTTGTGGGCCATATCATCACAATTATTCAACTCTGCCACTGCAGCACAACTGGAGCCATGGACAATGTGAAAATGAGTGGGTATGGCTGTGTGCCAGTAAAACTTTACTCACAAACAGAGTTGTATTTGTCCTGTGGGCCAAGTTGGTTGAACTCTCAACTAGAAATTATGTCATTAATGGCTGGATAGTCCTAGCCAAGCGGCTCAGCCATCTTTCCAGAATAGCTTTCATAGACACTCCAAAGGCAAACTATGACTCTCAGCACCTTGCAGAGAAAGTTGGAAGCCTTAAACTCCACATTCTTACTTGGCTCTAGTCTCACTACCCAAGTGTATAATAATTGAGGATTTAAGAGAGTACCCTTAGGAAAAGAAAGAGGATAATTACCGCTTGACTTGAGCTCTTTATTGCAATGATTAAGGTTCACCCCTTTGGGAAGCCTGGAAGTGCCACCCAATGTGTCCACCCATTTAGCAATGCTTTGTCCAAAGCCTTTTGGAAATCCTAATAGTTTATATCCACGGTCTCCTAACCCTCTGCTTCCCACATTATCTCCTTTATTCTCTCTCTTTTTTTTCCCACCACATTTGTCAAACAAGATTTATCCTTTACGAAACCACAATGGCTAGTTTTCATCAGTTCATATTTCTCCAGATGTTTTGTGATCTCATTCCTTCTAAATGTCTCTCAGATCTGCCTACCTCTGAGGCTAGACTGGATGGCCTATAATTTCTCGTTCCCTGCCACTCTAAATGGGTCCCTGGCTAAGCAACAGCCCCCTTTAGTGAGTTTGGCCAGAGAAAGTCATACATATCGTAAACATGCCGCGAGCTATTCAGCAATAACATTCAGTGGAGTTTGCTTTAGTTCAGAGGCCAAAGGGATTTGGAAAAAAATACACAAAAGGCTGTTCTACTGGAGTAAGCTTGACAAAGTCAACTGCTAAAGAAAACTAGAGCCAGACTCTGGCATCTAGAAAGGGAAGAAAAGATATTCCTCCCATTCAGTTCTTTGAGGTCCCCAGAATGAGAAAATAGATATTATATATGTGGTTGCCTGTGCTTTCATTATGATTTCACTCTTCCCATTATTAAATCACAGTGTCAAAACCAAGGTCAGAGGCTGGGAATAAAGAGAGGTTGGTTAATGGGCACAAAATACAGTTAAATAGAAGGAATAAGTTCTAGTGTTTGATAGCAGAGTAGGGTGACTGTAGTTAACAATAATTTATTGTATATTTCAAAATAGCTAGAAGAAAAGATTTGGAATGTTCCCAACACAAAGAAATGATAAACATTTGAGGTTATGGATATCCTAATTACCCTGATTTGATTATTACACATTGCATGTATCAAAATATCACATGTACCCCATAATTATGTATAACTATGTATTAATAAAAAATTATATTAAAAAAAAAAGTTCACTAGTGATCTGACCCAGAAATATGGGTTTACCTGCCCTAGTCTTTGTGAATGTCTCTGCCTCATCCGTACAAAATCCAATGGAAATGTGCAAAATCCAGGGGTTAAGGAACGTGCATTGCTTAGGAACTGTGCCATTGTTTCAGTCCTGGTCACTATTTCTTTTTCACTTTCTTTCCTCTGAGACACTAACCCAGCCTGACAATATCCTGTGGCTCCTAAAATTTGTGTCAGGTCTCTGCTCTTAGAAGCTTGGTGCTAACCCTCACCCTCTAACCCTACATGCCTCACTGTGGCTAAGGGGTCCTCTTACTCTCCAATTCAATGTTAGAGAGCAGGGCCAGCCAGTCCAGGCCCACACAGTTACCTTTGAAGAGATGGGAGGGGCAGAAAAATCAGTTACTAGAAGTTTAAATATAGGAGCTCAAGGATGAGTGGAAATGTGCAACCATAAGTGGACCCAACTCCAAAAGGTCACATCAGGCCAAAGTTAAGAGCCAGTGCAGTGTCAAAGGGTAGTAGTAAAAGTAGCTGGAAGTCTGCTTCCAGGAGGTAACCTAGGACAGATAAAACCCTTAGAGATTGGATATCAAAGCTGGAAAACCAACCACAGGGACATGGTGACAGCAAAATCAGAAAACAATCATTAGCCAGACTAAGCGTAGACCAAGGCAGAGCTGCTAAAATGGGGCTTCTTCATTGCCCTGATCCATGCCCAGGTGGGTCCTTAGTATACAGAGCAACAGGGAACAAATTGGAGCAGGCGGGAAGTGACTTTCAGTATTCCTCTGCCTTCTATTCAAATAATTGAAAAGCTCCTTATTGTTTTAGTGTTCAAGAATAAGTAGCATCATCTCAGCCCAGCTCAAGACCAAACCAGTAAGGAGGTGGTACTGGTAGTAGGGTTGGACGGGGAGTGGAGGCCATGTGGCAGCTCCTCAACTGCTTTTAATGTCATACTTGGCATTCTTATTTTTTTCTTCTTTGACAAAGAAACCGTTTCCTTCTCAGACGCCAATCAGTACGGGAGGAATGTGGGGTGGAGAGTCCCTGTCAGAGGATTGTGTGAAATAAATGACTTCACCCATGGAGGCAAATAGTTTGTCTTCAGTCATTAGCATTCTGGTCCCTTGCACACCTCACAGTGCTGCAAGCTGGCTGGCTGGGGTTGAAAGGATAGCCCAAAGCCAAAAAAACATTGACTGATGCACTCTAAAATTGAACCCATAAACTCTGGCCCACACCACTGTGCAGCAATGACTAAAGATGGCTCTCTCACGGGTACCCCACCATTCCACGACCAGGACCTCTAATGGAGTGCCTGTGTCTTCCTCTTCTAAGACTTGGACATTGAGAAAAATCAAGTTGTTTTTGTCAGCAGCAAGGAAAGGGGAGAATATTCCCAGAACCAAGCCTGGCAGTGCCAATCAATACTTCTCTAGTCAACAGTTAGGTTTGATCAGGTAATGGAGAGGAATCATGTTCAGCTTATTAACACGATAGACTGAGATACAACACATCGCCCTAAGGTGGGACACAGGCAAGCAGGAATGCCTCGGGCCTCATCCTGCCTCTTCCCAGGCCTCTCTCCCTATGAGAACAAGACAACATGCTCTTGGGGCTCCTTCTCCAGCTGTCTGAACTGTCCACCTTTCTTCCAGTCCATTCTCAGAACTTACCTATTCTGTATTTCTTTACTGCAAATCCAGCTGGAAGGCAAAACTAATCTGATGAAGTAACCCAATATAAGGTGAGGGCTTCTCATCCCATTCCTCCCACAGAAAATAATCACATTTTTCACACAGCGCTTCAATGACTTAACCCAGAAAATTCTGAGTAAAAGAAGAGAGATGTTTATAGGCCTTTTTGAAGGTAATAATTAGGAGGAAATAAAACACTACGTTTGGAATAGGACACACCTGGTTTCAAAGCATTGGATTCACTGTGGTCTTGAGCAAATGGCTTCTCTTTAAGCCTCCGTTCCTCCTCTTCTCCCCAAACTTCCCCTGTTTCTCTTCTTTCATAATAACACTTTAGTGAGCACCTTCTCTCTCCTAGGTTCACGTGTAAATTGAGGAAAATCATGATTACCTGAGAGAACTGTTGCAAGCATTCACATAGGAACTAGAAATGAAGCAGTTAGCCCCATGTCTAGCAGAGGAGGCATTTGGGGAATGGAAATTGTCAACCTTCTTTGTATAACAAAACCTCAACCCGCTGCATTGAATACTCAAGGAGTTCAGGAAAGAACTTATTTTTTGTATATTAGCCCTGGATGGCCAGACATCTTCTTCTTATAGGTAGGTTGAATATCCTTAGCAAAAGTGAGTATTCTCTGTATCTGGGAGAGGAAGAGCAAGCTGAGGGGGCTGAGGTTTCATAGGTTGGCTGAAAGGGCAAGGACTCCGGCCATGTACTGTTGTTTGGGAAACCCTCCTTTTGTGTTCAAAATCCTACCTTTCAAGAGGAGTCCTACAAATCAGAGTTGAGGATCCCAGACTTTATGATTTCTTTAAAATAATCAGCCACCAGATTCTAAAGGCCCTTTTAGAAGTTCCTTGAATCAGCAGAATTTCCAACAGCAGGAAAGTCATGAATATTATTCAGAGCTAGAAAGGACTCTAAGACTAGATGTTTGGTATACAAAGAGACTGAAGACCAAAGAGGTAGGAGGACTAGTCCAGTGTCTCACAGCTAGTTACTGAAAGAACAGGAATGAGAAAGCAGGTTTCAGAATACCCAGGTTCCATTATGTCCTATGACTTTGGAGTTTCCTCAGAAATAAAGCAGTTCTGAGCTTCCTCGTGAATGAAGGAGAGATTGGTATGGCAGAAAGAGCATGGGCCTGAAAACTCTGCTTATGGTGTTCAAGCCCAACTGTGGCCAGCCTAATGAGTGACTTGGGGCACATAGCATCATCCATGTGCACATTTGTGATCAAAAGTCCCTCGTGCAGCCACTGAAAACTCTGGATCCCTTCCCTAGTTGCAGATATCATAGGCATGTGACACTCCCAAAAAGAGCAATAGAACACCCAGGGTGTGCTTGGCTAACAGACTCACTTGGAGTTCTTTCCTCACTCTGTCCAAATAAAGGCAACCGCTCACTGACCATCTTTTGTCAATAGCATTTTTGTGCTATCATCTCCAGGGTCACTGGTTGTTTGTTCTTGGACTGTATTCTGGGAAGCTTTTTCACTGCCACAGTAAGCCTTTGCGATGAGCCTGGAAGAGGCTCAACCACACAGGATGCTTCAGAGAGAGAGAAAGAGAAAAAAATAAAGAGTAAGAAGAGGGGAGGAAAGAATTGCAATATTAAGCTGGCCTATCCCAAAGTGCAGAATGGCAAAACTGGAAAAATGAAATTGTGGTTTCCATTGGCTGCAAAATCCTCTGTCACTAAGGTAGAACAGAGCTCAAACCTTTGTGGGCTAAAGCAAGGGTGAGTCTTTGGATTTAAAATCTTCTCTTTTTTGTCATAAATTCGATTCAGCCAGCATGCAATGAGTGGCTACTCTAAGCTAAGTTAGGCATTGTGTTAGGGGCTGCAAGAGAGAAAAAGCTGGGGAAGCCCTATCCCTGCCTCCAAGGAGATTAGGATGTGGTGCAATTGAGGGCAAGTGAGAACAGGATAGGCTCCTACTAACCAGAACACCAAGCAAATATGAGCTATTCATTTAGTCATTGATCTATTGTTTTATGCTATAGACATTTACTGGAGTATCGGCTATATATCAGGGCGGTATTAGCACTGGGAATTTCAAGAATAAATAAGCCAGGACCTCAGGCCTCTAGGAATTCATGGTCCCACTGGGAATATGGATATGTCTATGCCGTGAGACAAAGCTATAGGAGTTTAGAGAAAGAAAAACTTTCATTATGAGGTGATAGGCAAGCCCTAAAAGCAGAGGTGGCATTTAAGGAAGGGCTGGTACATTTCCTGACCCAGCCCTGGAATCAGCCATGTCCCCAAGGACATCTAAAGACAGTGGTACAGAGGAAAGGTGTTCCAAATGAAGGAAAGGCATGAACAAAAGCACAGAGGTAGGAAAATAGGCGATAGAGTCACAAAACTACTACAGGGTCAGTGTGGCTGGTATAAGGGTAGGTGAGGAGGGAAGGCAGGGTTGCTGCTAGGACCTTAGGGTGGGCCAGGCTGGGAAGCATGTTGGGAATGCCCATCTGGTGGACCTGGCAAATCAGGGAGGCTGGTGAAAATGGCCACATGCAACTGGGACGTGACTAGTTAGTTCTGGGCTTCAGGAAGATCGGGCAGTGAAAACACAGCACATTTGAAGTATACAGAAATCAGAAGGTAGTGGGTCAAGTTTGCTATGACAGTCAAGGTTCAAAGTAATGGAGAACTCTAGCATCCAAACTGCAGTCTTGAAATATATTTTCCACTAAAAGAAACCAGGAGACCCTGGAGATGCAACTGTCTTCAAGTCTGGAACAGGAGATATACAAGATGGTTCTGGAATATCTTATGTCAAATAGCAATGACTACTGGGTTGGGTTAAAAAGAACTAAGAGCCAACCTGGAGATGCTACTATAGGCCAAACACGGGGAAATTCAAGCTTCAAATCAGGATATAACAGCAATGGATCGAAACACATCATATGTATTAAGTCTGCACGTTCATAGTGATGTTAAAAATAAAGACACTGATTGGTCACTCTTGAAACACACTAGAAAACCAAGTAGGTAAGGGAAAGAGTCATGCATTTATCTTGTCTTTTCTACATGAAATGTACCACTAGGAACCCAAACATTCAATGAAGGGAACTTTATCTTAATAGAAGTATTTCTGCCAATTAATGAATAAGGAATGATAGAATTAGAATATCACCATTTTGCCAAATGTATAGACCTACCGAACAATTTATATAAAATATGAAGGACAGGGGAATATCTCTAATGACACCGCAGGGATACAATTAGCAAGATCCAGACTGTGGGAAAAAATCTAAGGATGAAAGACCTGTTTTTTTTAAACAAGAAAATTGCAAGGGAAAGGAAAAAATGGGGGAAAAAACATATAGATTAAAAGACACTTAAAAATGTTATAGAGTAATCACAAATGTGGACTATTTTTGGATCTAGGTAAAAACAAACTGTGAAAGATAAAACCATATATGAGATTTGGGCATAGGATACTATTAAGAAAACTATTGGTAATTTCTTTTGTTGCGCTATAAATAATACATTGTGGTTATGTTTTTTAAAATGTCCTTACCTCTTAGGAATGTTTGTGGATAAAATGATGAGAGGAGAGAGACTCCAGTCAATAGAATACCAATGGGAGGGCTGTGCTGGGGATACAGCATTGATTATTGTTGAGCCTGTGAGGAGTGCATGGGAGCTCATTATAGTATCTTCTTTTGTAAGTGATTTTAGTGTTTCATAACAAAAAGCTAATAATAAAATCCAAACAATAATGAAGCAATGGAGGATTGAAGAGGGAACTGGGGAACAGGGAACATGAGACAAGGACAAATGCCAGAGACATATCTGTGTCGGCCAGCGGGGAGCCTGCCCTCTGGCAGAGCGCCTGGGTGGGGAGGTGCAGAGGTCCCGGCAGCTCTTGGCTGTTTCTCTTCTCCTGGCTTGGCTCAGACTCTACTTTGTTTGACTTTTCCTCCCTCTTTTTTGAAAGTCTTCCCACCATTAACATTTAGTAAGCTACACTTCCTCCTAGCAGCCTTTTCTGTGTGCTCTCCCCCTTCCCGGGCATAACAGACCATGCCCTCCTCTGAGCCCCAGCCACACCCACCATACTGTTCCACCAGGACATCTCCCCCTCTGTAATCTTTAAACCCACAGACAGTGGATGCATATTCATATTTCCCATGCCAAGTACGATGCTTGTCACACAATGGATGTTGAAATCTCGGTGAATGAAACAATGAGTGGATCTTGGTCTCTGATCTTGGTGCCCAGGGCAAAGGCAGTGCCATTCACAGAAGTAAGGAGACTGAGAAGTTCAATTGAAAGGTGCATGACGCATTTGGTTTCAGGCATATGGAATCTATAATTCAAAGGACTCAAACTCAAAAAGGAAAGTTAGAGCCAGATCCACATATTTGAAAGGCCCTTCACAGAGAAGAGAATTTAAGGCATTGGCCAGGACAGACTTGCCAGAGGAGAACACCCCATAGAAACACTATTGAGGACAGATTTAGGAACTAAGAGGACACAACAAAGAAAAAGCATGTTAAAAACAACAAAAGAGAAGAGGGTGATCCAAATTTTTTATAAAGGGGTGGTATAGGTCAGAATTCAAGATGGAGAATCTGGGATCAAGCCCTGCAGATGTACCGAACCATGCCAGGAAAGGAGGCCCTCGCTGTCCTATGAGAAAGTGGTTCCAGCAAAGCGGGGGGTGAGTGAAGGTGGCTGCCCACCTTCTGCAGCCTAGACACCAGACCTGAGGCTCGATGGAGTCAGAAGTTGTTGAAAAAGCAAGTGTGACTGCCACTCCCATTTCAAGAAGCTGGTGGTGATAGAGAGATAGAGACAGGTTGTAGTCAAGCAGGATATTTTTTCCTGACATTGCAAGAAAGGGGGACCAATGATGCAAAACATACCTGGGAGGACATATTAAGAACGAGGAACTCGTGACTTTCAACCTCTGAATATCCATATTCTCTGTTTTGTTCCTATTTCTGATGGAGTTAGTAAAATATTGTTATTATTGGTTCTTAGAGACAGGAACAAAACTATATAAAAATAGCTAATATTTGCGTAGCAATTACTATGTGCCATTACATCAGCCCATTGAGTCTTCCCAGCCCCACACTATCGGTTTGGTGCTAGCGTTGTCATCTCACGTTACAGATGGGGAAACCAAGGCACCAAGAGGTTAGTTAACTTGTGTGAGGTCAGCTTGTGAAAGGCAGTCCTAGAACTTGAACCCAGTGGTTTGGCTTCAAAGTCTGTGTTCTTTGCCACCACATCCTGCATTCCCTTATGTGAAGTCAGTTTTTTTGTAACCGTTTTATAGAGGAGAAAAGCAGTTCCATGAAGACAGGTAACTTTCCAAACAGGCAGAGGCAGAGCCAAGATTCAAATCCACATCCTCTTGTGCCAAGCCCGAGATGTTTTCCATTACCCACTATTACCTCTTCTTGGTAAAGGAGACAAGATGTTATCTATGAAAAGTGAGAGAAGGTTCCAGGGGAACTGGGCACCTGCAAAGAATTTTTTTAAAGAAAATATCTTGAAACAACTTTTGTGAGTAATGTGATAGTGAGTCAACAATGAGTACAATTTCGAGGCATATGTTATAACCAAAAAGCAAATTCCAACAGAAAGGAAGAAGGATTATTAATAAATATTTATTGAATAAATGAATGGATAAAACTGATAGAATTACCTCCTCTGACTCCATCCATTTGCTTCTAGAACCATCACCCAAAATAAGCTCTAGCCCTAGAAATGATAGCGAGCATTTATCAAAGCTTATTATGTTCCTGGCATTAAGCCAAGCATATTACATGCATAATCTCATTTAGTCTTCGTAACAATGCTATCAAATACAATACTATTGTTATTACACCCATTTTACAGAGATGGCTTGTGTACTTTAAGAAGTACTAAGAAAAATATGGCTAGTAAATTGAGGACCAAGATTCAGGCCCTACTTTGACAGGCATCAGAGGCTGTGTTCTTAATCACTAAAGATATCAGTTGGTGTTTGTCCTGTCCACAAGGCTTCAAGGAGACTGGTCCCAACCTTAGACATCTATGCCACAGGGCTTTTATTGCATGAATACCATTGCATGAATCACACCTAATCCCAGACCCTAAGAATTACTGATGTCTTAGAGGTGGGCATTCAACCCACCTGATTTTCCACTAGAGGCTGACCTCCTACCCATGACTTGATATAGAAAGGTGAGCTGAAATAACCAGATTTCTCTTACAGAAATTTAGAATTAATTAACTGAGGCACTAAACAATTAGGAGGGAGAAATAAAATTCTATGAGCATGAGTAGGGGTGGAACAGAGAGCCCTTGTAGGACCACGTGCAAGCTGCATAATCAAATGAGGAGAGCAAGTCAATGAGTAAAACTAGAAGAGCACGGAATAGACGTGTAGGAATTCACACCCTCAGGAAGCCTCCCCTCACAGAGCTGGTATGGACGGTAAATAGAATGTGGCCCAGTGATGGTGTGCCACTGTGGGGATTAGGCTACAGGATTGTGGCTTCTGTCTTGGATTCTCTCTCTTGGATCACTCGCTCTATGGGAGGCAAGCTGCCCTATCGTGAGGACACTCAGGCAGTCTATGGAGAAGCCTACTGGAAGAAATGAGATTTTCAGCCAACAGCCAGCAAGGAACTAAAGCCTGCCAAGGACCAGGTGAATGATCTTGGAAGCAAATCCTCCTAGTGGAGCCTGGAGATGATTGACTACAACTTCATGGGAAAGCTTGACACAGAACTACCCAGTTAAGCTGCTCTTGGATTTCTGACCCAAAGGAACTATGAGATAATAAATGTTTATTGTTTTAAACTACTAAGTCTTGAAGCAATTTGTTACACAGCATTAGATAACTAATATACTCTTCTTAGCTCCTGGGAGAACACTGTTTCATTTAATGCCCCATAAGTTTCCTTTCAAAAAGCATTCACTTCTTTGAACAAGTTTGTTATGGCTTTGTTTCTTCTGGCTGAAAGTACCTGACTCGAACCTAAGCCACCATACTCAGTCCTTAGGGATCACTCTCCCTGGAGCCCAGACAGCTCACCTTAATTCCCAACCCTCTTTTCATCCCATCTGTTCTGCTCCCGTAATTGCCTAGGCTTGTTTGCTTCTTGTATCTGCACCCACCAGGTTCCAGGCCAGTTGCCCAATTTAACCTTCTGACAGGCTATGGACTTGTCCCCTTCTAACAGGCTGGGGACTGTTAGCTCCCCAGCTGAGCTAACAGACACTCCCCTGCCAGACAGGATCAAATGCCCACCCTGTTTCTGAACAAGTCTTCCAGTCTTGCTTTTGAATCTCACCGGACTAATTTCAAATATGTCTCCTCTTTCCGCCATTGTCAAAGACTCAGCCTTGAGGAAAACTTACGCTTTTGTTCTCCACATCGACTATCTAAAATTCACTGTCACATTCACCATGGAACACATATTTATCAGTGCCTGAAATGTGGCAGGCTTTGTGCCCATCACTGGGGATATAGAGATGAAATAAGACACAGTCCTTGTCTTCAAGAAATTTTCAGTCTAGCTGGGGAAACAGGCACACAAATAGACAATAATTTAATGCGATACAGCTACCATAGAGCTAGGTGCACAGTGTAAGAGATACAAAGCAGGTAATAATTCTGCACCAAGAGGTCAATGAAGGCTTCATAGAGGTAGTGACATTTGGATGGTTCTCAAAAATTATCCAGGAATTCTCTAATTAAAGAGCAAGGGAAGTGGCTTCCAGGCAAAGGGAGAAAGATTTTTCATTGCCAATGAGGATAGGAAACTATCCTCAAAGTTTGCAACAGTTAGTTATTCAGAAAGTAGCCATTTCATACATAGATACTTTGACTAAGTAATTCCAAGAACTTATGTTATAGATAATCTGAACCTACTCAGAAATTTTTGTTATAGATAAACTCAAAATATACATGAAGACATAGATATACAGATATTGTTGCAACTTATTTTCGGTAGATAAAGGATGGACACAACCAAAATGCCCATTATTAGTGGATTGGTAGAGATAGGTTATGTACATTCATATAATGGAATACTAGGAATTGCTGATAGAATGAGGCAACTCCACAGGTATAGTTACACAATATATTAAGTGAACAAACCAGTTGCAGAGCAGTGTACATAGTATACTACTGTGTGTGTGTGAATGTGTGTTTGCATTTCTGCTTATTCATTCATTCAACAAATATTTATTGAGTTCCTTTTATATGCCCGACACTATTCTGGAAGCTGGAGATACAGTACTGAACCAGACAAAATGTGGGACATGAAACTTATGTTCTAAGGCATTCTGTGTGCATAGACTCTCCCTGAAATGACAAAAAGAATCTGGTAGCAACTGCTGCCTGGAACAGGCACACTGTCAGGTAGAAGGTCTGGAGTGTGATGCTTCAAGTTCACTGTCTATCTTTTGGTACTATGTGAGTTTTTACAGTGCTTATCTAGCTCCTTCCTCAATTTTTAATTATAAAAAGACAATAGTCATTTCATGTCGTTAAACCACTTACATTAAGTCAGATCTAATACTTCTTTAAAGCACACTCATTCTACCCTCCCTACTCATTCAATTCTTTCTATATAGATAAACCCAAACCAAGAAATGATGCTGGAAATATCTTTCAGATTGATGGTTTCTGGCCTGAGTTTATCTCTAGACTACAGAAGGGTCAACTGTAATCAAAATGTGTGATTTTTAAAGAAGAAATTCCATCCTAAAGCCCCAGAGAAAAATAAATTGATTTTTGTGATAGGCTCTGAGTTGGTTACTAACACAGAGTCCCTCGTGTGAAAGAAATAACAGAGTTGGACATGATTAGTATCATTCTAGTACATTGCCACAACAGAACTTTACAAATGATTCCCAGCAACGAGGCAGAAAGAATGTGCCAAGATTCCAGTAGCAGCCCTAATGGCTGGGTTTTGCAATGGTTCTGAGGGGGAGGGGGGCATTTGCTGAAATATTAGACATCATGTTTTCATTCAGGTCCCATGGGAATACCCAGTGCTCCCTCCTCCAGCTGACTAGCCTGCTGACAATGTATTACCTTCATCTCAGACCAACATAATTCACTAATAACGTTGCAGATTGAGAACTAAGTTTAGGCATGTATTTGGATTAGGCGTGATCGTGATGACAAAAGTTCCCAACCAAGCACAAATAACAAGGATGGATTTATGCAGGCGAGGATGCTCATTGTGGTTATTTATCACAATTACATCATTTTCTTTGGGGTGGGGAAAGGGGGAACAAGAAGCTTGTGAAATGAGCCTCTGGACGCATGGGACTGGCTCCAGCCGTCACAGAGGCAGGCACTGTTTGAGTGGCTCCCCTGTCCTTGTCGGGGCTCTCCTGACGTCCTACATCATCCTGGCTGGCCCTGTCAGACATCTGTTTTTAAACAGAGGCTGCCATTCAGACCTCGTCAGATGAGAGTCTTGTGATACCTATCTGTGTCTCTCCAGAGCAAAATGAGGTCACTAAGTCCCTGGGAGTGTCACCTCTGTGCTGGGAGGCAACAATCCGACCTAAGATTCCAGAATTTGAGCCTTTATCTGCCAGACTCCATTGAAACTCCCTCTCAGTTATACTGACTTCAATGTCTCTTTCTGTTCTTTTTCACGGCGTTTTATGGGCAGTGGATTCTCCTCCCTGCTGGATGTGAGGTGTTGTGGCCTCTCGGGGCCAAAAACCACTCTTGGCCCAGCAGGCTCGTACTTGGCTTTCAGACAAGCCTGGCAGACTCTTCCCAGGATTTGGCTCAGGGCCTGCTCTGCAGACTTTTGAAAGTAATGGGACCAAAACAAGGAGACCTTAGAATGCAAAGGCTAAGCATTGCAGATTCGGTCCACCCAATTGAAAGGATAAGAGAAATACTGTATCCACGTCCACTGCATATAGCTACATGACCAGGCTCAACTGTTCCAAGGGTCTGTAGCATTCTGGAATCCTGGATATCTTGCCCTGGATTTCACACGGTGTGTGAAGTACCCACAGAAGCACCACCAAGGTGCATCTCAGTCTAAGAGAGAAGAGACGAGTCGCCCTTGTGAGGTCAGTCAACACTCCCAGCACGCCCAGACAGGGCTGTGCATCAGGCGTGACAGTGCACACTGCCTTACTGCTCCCAGCAAGCCTGCATGAATAGAGTGAGGAAACCATCACCATCCCCTTTTATATACAGAAAAGCTAAGAAGAAGAGAACATCAATGACTTAGCCAGACTCACAGAGCTAGAAACATGCAGAGGCGGGATTTGAACCTGCCCTCCTGGCCCCAGAGGAGCTGCTTGTCCCCTTGGCCTTCCTGACACCAGCATTTACAGAGCAGTTGAATGTGGAGCTTGTGCACAGGAGCGTGTGAGCAGGAAACAGGCACAATTGCGCTCACAAACCCAGGCACTGAGTCCTTCGTTTCCCCAGAAGTTGCTGATCAACTCACCACCTCCACTCTACCAAGAAAAACTCAGGAAGGAAAACAGGGAGAATTCAGAAAAGAGGGATTCAAAAGAACTAATGGACCGAGAAGTCAGGGAAGCCAGGATGGTTTCTTTCTGAAGCCGAGGAAATAGCAGTCATATAATAAATACTTTTCAATTAAATAAAGTATCAAGACGTTGAACCCAAAGGTGAGAGATGCTGAAAGGTCCCTCCTCCTCAAATTTCTTCCTTGAATAATCTGCCACCTGTGCCCCCAACTTCCATCTCCTGAAGCCCACGGTTGATACTCATTTGTATCACCTTGTTAATCTTTAATACCTTGTCACAGATAGTCCACTGCTCACATAAAGAACCGTGGCCCTCCAGGGAGCGAGGCTGTGGGAAGAGGAGGCTCACTAGGTCCTCTTTAGACAGAGGAAGCAAGCTGGGCCCCTGGGACGGAGGGCAGCTGAGAGCTCCCGGGGCTGGTCGGGGTGGTGACAGACCAGTGGCAGTTGGGGCAGTAGCAAAGTCATGGCAATGTCATCAGCAGGTGCCGTGGCAGAGAAATTAGGTCAGCGGGGGCCCAGCAGCATCCTGTGACATGCGGTGCAGGGTAAGAGGTGTGTACGATGAGGATTCCCACGCAGTTTTGCATTAATTTGTGTGCACTCATTTTAACGTGTATAAGAAAACATATATGGCCAGCAGAGCAAGCTTGTTATTTCAAGATATTGGTGCTTAAAAACAAGGTTGGGTTTTTAAAAAGTGACTTGATTTAAAACCAATTTGATGAAAAATGCCACATTAAATGACAAAGGGTCCTCAGACGTGACAATCGTTGGGAAAGTGGCAACCAAAATGACCGAAGTTTTGAAAACTTTTAGGCCTTTTCTCAGCAAACGTTAACTGAGCACCCTCTTTGTGCCAAGCAACACGCCAGGTACCAGGTGCCTGCCCTCGAGGAGTTTGCAGTCTAAGGGTAGCGAGGCTGGTAAACCTTTATGGAATGTGCCATGGCCACTGTAGACGCAAGAGGCAAGGGACACAACCAGGTCCAGAGGACTCAGGGATGCTGTCTAGAGAGGCAACGTGGACACTGAGTCTAGGAGCATCCGTAGGAATTGGGCACACACGGGAGGACAGTGGTGTCCCAGGCAGAGCACACCTGCATCAGGCCTCAGGAGCATCTGAAAAAGCAGCTTCAGCTTACAGCCTCCTCAACCTCACGAGCCTCTACTTCCATGGAGAGTGCCTGTGGGACAGGGCAGGTAGGCAGGAAGGCAAAAGTAGAGACTTACCTGCTGTCAAGGGGACTCTGTCTCTCAGTTGATCTTATTATAGATCAGATTGCTCCAGCCCTTGAGCCCAGGCTGTGACAGTCCTCAGGTGCTCTGCGTGCTGACTTCCAGATATTCTGACACCACCTTCCACCCTTCCTGGATTCAGCCTGCTTCTCCAGAATCACCAATTCTGATGTTCCCAACAGCCCCAAACCCAACTTCTAGATTGCTTCTGTATTTGATCATGCAGTATCTTATGTTTGACCTTGGACTGTACCACAAATCCAATAACCCTCCCTACTGTGGGTTCAGAAGTCAGAGGCCAAATCCCTTCCCTGAGCACTTCCTAAAAGCCGTGTATACCTGACCCACAGAAAAAACCCACATAGACTTGAACAGCTGGTGGTTGATTTTCCTTTTCCAAAACCAGTCCTCTTCATTTCAGAAACCCCGGAGAACCTGCACAATTAAAAAGTGCAATTAATTTGAATACTTAAAATCCACCAGCAGCCACATTCAAAACAGCAGCCAAACGCAAAACAGCAGCCGCCTCTGCCGCTGCTGCCACCTCTGACTGCTCCACCGGGCACTGCCAGCTTAAAGAGATAGGCCCCAGACAGCACCCAGGAGGCCAGTAAAGGCCATATGCAGCCTGGAGATGCTGGAGGAAACACGGCACAGTTATGGGCTGACGCATTTGGCAATGATGTAATTGGATACTTTTAACAAGCACCCAAATAAACTTTTCTAAAATTTTACAATCATGCCTTTCTTACAACCAGTTTTCTATTTTCCCCCCCTCCAAAAAGGAAAAGAAGTAAAATAAAGTAATCATGCAATAATAAAAATACTAAAGAGTTTGTTCATGGGTCTTTGCATCTCTTTAGCTCTTCGGTAAAAGAAAAGGGCCTCCAACAGTACCTGGCACATAATAAGTGCTCAATAAACACTAGTTTTATAAGGTTCTGTATCCAAAGGATGTGAAAATACAAAATACATTTGATCCAATGCTGAGATAAGTATTTGCCTACAGATATTGGTAGGAGGCATTTCAATGAAGATGTTGTTAAATCTAGCATCGCTTTTTATAAAAACAACAGCCATCTTTGTTTCATCTTTTTCACTTCTTAGCGAGTTTTCACTTGTATTTTCTGTTCCACAACCACGCAGTTGACAGTATCAGGTCACAGTATTTCCATTTCACAGATGAAGATGCTAAGGCTTAGCAGAGACAATGCACTGTGGTCTTGCAGTGGCTCAACCCACCCACTGCCTCGGTCCACTTGGCTCCTGTCCTTTATTTCCAGTAACAACTGTGCCTCAACCCCTGCTTCTCAGTTGTGTGGAGACACTTCACACTGATTTCCTAAATGGAAACAACCCAGAAAAAAATGATTTGGAAAAAAAGAAAATCACGCTGAATCTTTTTTCTAAAGAAAATCTATTTTACAAAGAGTCACTGAGCACTCAACCGATTACTCAATCTTGAGAAAGTGCTTCTATGTGCAAGGCATCACGCTTTTAAAAAGAGGGTCAGGACTGAGGTTTCCTCAGTGGTGGGCGATACTCCTAATTCAAAAGGTAAATTGGCATCCTCAAGCAAGCTTAGCTTCCACCCTAAAGTTAGACTTTGCTGCCGAGACGCAGTAATTTCAACAGGCTGTCTCTTCCCAGCCACTCTTCCCTTCACTGCTGACTCTTCAGGGGTCTCCTATTTCTCCCAACACACACATTGCCCCCAAAGCCCATTCTCCAGCCTTCACCAAACCGTGCTTCTCTCTTCGATTTCACCAAACTTGAGATCCATTCCTCCTCTGACATCTTCCATGTTCCCTTTTAATCAGGCCAAAATACAGCCTACTAGCAACAGGTGTACTCTATACTTTGCCCTAAATTAATCGGCATTTGCTTCTGTATATCTTACCAAATTCTCTTTGTAGACAGGGATGTTTTATTTCTCTCCTTCGAGTGTAAATTCTCAAGGACAGAAACCAGAGATTCAGCCTTTCTTCATTGGCATTCTCATTTCTCTTCTCCAAAATGTCTAATTCATTTGGAGATATCGTCGATTCTCCCTCTCTCTCTCCCCTCCCACGCCTCATACGCTCTCATTGTGGTGTTTTTCTCACCTAAACATAACTTTATCTGGCAATCATCAAAGTCACAATTCAATGGATAATTTCCACATACTCAATGAGACAAATGTAGCAAAAACAGTACTAATAGTTTAGCGACACTTTATGTTTTAAAAACTACTTTTGCAGACATGACCTTCTGTTTCACAAATTTCAGGTGTTGATTCTGAGTTCTCTATATCCAAAGGGGGAGCCATGCAGGAAAGTATCTTTAATTGCTTAATTCATTTCAGTGATTTAGGTATTACTCCAATCCACACCATTTTGTTGGTATCACTTACTGGCCATTTTTAAGCTCAAAGTTCCATTTGCCCAGGTGGCAACATTATATTTCAGGATTAAAAGGTGAGGGTGGGAGCAGGGGTGAAGAAGATGTTGGTTTTTCATTAAGAGTACCGATAGAGTAACTTCACTCTTTTCGGAAGAATTTTCCTAACTTTCTCCTTGCTAGCTAATCATCTTACTAGGCATTAAGAAAACACAGGAAAGGTTTAAACGGTTCCATCTACCAACTGTTTCTAAAAGCTCTTAATTTAATCCTGGGAGGTGCCTTTTCACACCAAGTAATCCTGTTGAGAAATTTTGTGTATTTTGTGAGCTGCTCTCATTCTTATCAGCCAATGGTGAAGAATCCAAAACTGTGGGTACAGTGCTATCTAGCGGTAGGAATGGGTGAACCAGGAGCCTTGAATTGAGTTGTTCCCAGGCGGCCTTGAGACCAACCCTCTCTGCCTGCAGCTCAGCCGGGAATCAAAAGAGAGCTCCACTGTTCTCTCACATTGAGATGTAGCATGTTGTTAGGACGTCTAAGAAGCAGCAAATGCCTAACAACAAGAGCCTTTCCTACCTGTCTAACCCCCTAATAAGCCTCCTCTCCAACTGCAGAGAGGAGCCACAAGGGCGTAAGTTGAAAGTTACTCAGGAAAAGGCAAGTAGAAACAGAGGGAGGAGAAACCAGGTCTTCACAATGTGTAAGTTTCTGAACAAAAAACACCTTATGAACAAAAAATGGTATTGACCTTGCTCAGTTCTTAGTACACATGGATTTGAAGTGATGGTGATGACGATGTCAATGGTGACGATGATGATGGTCTTGATGATGAGAGGTAACATGTATGGAGTGTTTACATGTGCCTGATTCTCAGCACCCATAACTTATTAAACCACCCCGTAGCCCTGTGATTCCCATTTCACTGTGAGGAGACTGAGGCCAGGAGCAACTAAGTCATTTTCCCTGGGCCACATGGCTAATAAGAAGCAGATGTGAGATGTGACCCAAGGCAATTCAAATCCACAGCAGGTGTCCTTAATAACAACGTTCAAGAAAGGTGCCAATTTTCAGTTTAGAAAAATAAAGGCACTTCCTGAAGTAGAGTACCATCTCCAAAGTCAGAACAGAGAAGAGCAGCATAGCAACATCCAAGCGCCCCATGGTCCCCTTTTGCATATTTCATTCTGTTTGGGCTGTCTCGTACACACACGCACACGTACAGGCACACAGACAACCATGCCATACTGTGACCAAAAGGCAATGTATCTGTGTTCCCTAAACACAAGGCAGCCTATTGTTATAACACAGGCTCATGAACTGATACTGCTGGAGCTGGAAGAATCCTTATAGATGACTTAAGTACAGTTTTCTCTCCATGTTACAGATGGAAAAACAAAACTAAGAGATATAGTTGTTTTTGCAAATTCAAGTTTATTAAATGCTTATTGAAAGCTGACAATGCAAAAGGGTTTGTGACAGTCATTTTAGGGGGAGAGAGACAAAGATTATCAAGTCCAACAAGAGGAATGTGATCTGGTGAGGAAGAAGAGGGGTGATCAAGAAAGTATAATGGCATGGATGGCTGTACAAATGGCTACGAGGATAATAACCAATAATAATAATAATTACTAGTATGAAATGCTCCCAAGAAGGTTACATATATTACAGCATGTGTGTGTAAAAACTCTGAGAAATTGGTATTACTATCACACCCATTTTATAAACAAGAGAGGTTAAGTTGCTTCTACCCGTCTAACTACCCATCTAAGGTAACAAGAGGCGGAGGTAGGATTTGTAAACCAGCTGTGTTGGGTGGCAAGACTAATGGCTTCAGCTCTATAGGAGAAGCACAGATTGTCATCCAAAAACACAGAGACAACTGTAGCCTTGAGAGATCCGGGTAGCCTTTGTGGAGGATGCATGTGTGAGCTGAGACATTAAAGATAAACAAGATAACAAGTTTTCAAACAGCAAATGGGACTGGGAAGGGAATTCCAGGCAGAGAAAGTAGAGCAATGAATTAGTTTCTTGTAGCTGCTATAACATATTACCACAAACTAGGCATCTTAAAAAAAAAAACAGAAATTTATAGTCTTACAGTTCTGGAGGCCAGAAGTCCAAAATCAAGGTGTTGGTGGGATCCTATTCCTGCTAGAGGCTCTAAGGGGGGTCTGTTCTTTGCCTCCTCCAGCTTCCAGTGGCTGTCAGCATTCCTTGACTTGTAGTCGCATCACCCCAGTCTTCAATTCTATGGTCACATCGTGTCCTCTTCCATGTGTCAAATATCCCTCTGCTTCATTTTATAAAGACAGTGGTCATGGAAGTCAGGGCCCACCCAATGATATGGGACAATCTCTTTACCTCAAGATCCTTACCTTAAATACATCTGCAAAGACTCTCCTTCAAAGTAAGGTAACATCCACAGATTCCAGAGAGTAGGATGCAGGAGGCAACCCTCAGTCCACTGCACATGAGCAAAGGCAAGGGAAGCAAGAGAGCAACCTGACAAGTCTCAGGAACAAAAGCAATCTGACCGGGTTTCCAAAGGTGCAGTGGGGACAAAAACTGCAAAGTTTGGGTGTGGACAGGTTGTGAGAGCCTCCCATGCTGTGCTGAGGTGGGCACCCTTTGTTCTGTGAAAGAAAGAACTGAAGAATTTTAGGCTGAGAAGTGACATATTCAAGATTATGCCTGAAACATGGTCAAAGAGAATCTCGGAGTCTGGGCAGGGGGTAGGGGGTGCGGGGCGGTGGGGATGTCAAAAGAATGTACATGGACACTAAAACTAGTGAGTAGAACTAAGATGAGAAATCAGATTATGTCCTTATAACATACTTATTAATTTAAAATAGAAAACTAATCATTTTATAGCAGGAGAACCTGAAGTCGCCACCTCATCCAAGTGACCAAGGTCAACACCACCCCCTCCAGGACACGGCCATCGTGGGCCTCCTCCGCTGATGCACCGAGAAAGACACAGCATCACTTCTTTGGTGGCCCAGCCAAAAATTTAAAACCTGAGTCTCATCATGAGTAAATGTTGGAAACAAATCGAAAGACATTCTATAAAATAAAGTTCCTATGCTTCTCACATTGTCAAGATCATGAAAGTCAAGAAAAGATGGAATAAATGTCTCATGTTAAATGAGACTAAAGAAATAGGACAATGAAACACAAAGTATGATTCTGGGTTGGATCCTAACGTGACAAAAAAAAATTTTTTCTGTTTGTTCAAAGGACGCTTGGGGTACATAGATGAGCCAAATGAGACCTAGAGTACCTACATAAAGACATTCTTATGTGAAGGACCAAAGCACACATAACCTGCTTCTCCAGTCTATCATACAGTCACCCAATAACTGTAAGTTCTATTTCTAGCTTTTTTTTTTTATTATTTCTATATTATGATCAGCTCATCCAAAAATGGGGTTTATCTGTAGCAATAAGACGTCCTCAGCAATGACTCTAGCTCTGGTCTCAAGGCTTCTGGTGCCCGTGGAAAATCCTGTGCTGCTAAACATACCTGTTAAATGACAGCACACCATGAAGTTCAACCCAGCAAGTTGGATGAATCTCCCATTTCTGTTTAAATCCTGGTCTGATGATGTTTCAAAAATAAAAACCCAGACAATCAATGGTGGCACTGTGGCAGTATCAATTCTGGCTAAAAGATCTATATTTTTAGATTTAAAAATGTCTCAACGGGCACTGAATGTTTCAAAAATTCTGGGAAACTGGGGAAGAAGTTCTGGGTAACAAATGTCTGCTCAGGAACTGAGTATAAAGCTCTAATAGATGGCTTAGGCTTGGTAGCCAGTAAAGACAAAGGAATAAAAAGAAAGCCTTTCGCTCACATTAGGCTTAATGGTGGGCTGCTAAGGCTTAATTGAGATACAGCGAGCCACACTAAAAGGTATATGTTATATAATAAAAGCTTAAATGAATAGTCATCATCAATGCGAGAGAAAGAAATAAAAGCAACTTTCGAACTGACAGACTTACTGACTTCCAGAGCTTTTGGTTTTCCCCCAAGACGGAGATGAATGTTTGACTCTCGGTGTTTCCTCTTGGTTTGAAGGGGGTGCCCAGCACTTTTATTAAATACGAGCGTCTATTCCTCTGTCATGCGTTCACAATTTCCAACACTGGAATGTCCTCAATTGCTTGGCATTTCATTTCAGTCCCTGTTTTTTAAACTAATTAATTATTTTTCACTTAAAATACTACTCTGCCCCTTGATAAAATACCAGATGCCTATTGCAAAGCATGGTTTTGCTGAACATTTTCATCTTTGACCTGGAAGATGAGAATAAAAAACAGGCTCATCGAACACAGGGAAATAGCAAATACAGTGGGAATGTCTTAAACATTCAACACAAAATGGGTCTGGCAAAATGAATTGTGGTTTATAAGAAGTCACTTTACGTACCACGTGAAATGAAGAAAAACTCAAAAAATGTATGATGAAGGTTACATTTGTGACTGTACATATGATAAATGTATGGTCAAAATGAAAGCTTTAATGACCTCGCAATGATTCCAGTCTCCAGCCAGAATTCAAACCACGAGTCTGATTGGTACTCAAAGGCTGATGCTCGTTGCCTCAGTCAGTGCGGCTGATTTGAGCGTTTGACTCCACTTTGACACAGTCTGGCACACACTAGGTACCCGATCTATATGTGTTAACTGGCTTCCTAGTAAATATTTGATGAGTGAATAGATTAATAAATGATTGAATGATTTAACTAAAGTATACAGGAGATTAGAGGAGGCAGAGGTTGGTGTGAACTGGTTTAGTTAGTGAAGCCCTGTCTGTAACACGCAGCAGGTGTGAACGAGACCTGAAGTCCACTTCTCTTCGTTACGAAATGTTCTAGAATCCTGGAACACCCAGGTTGGAATGGGCCACGGAGACCATCTAACACAGTGGTTCATAATACTTTTCTGCTCACAGAGACTTTTGAATTTGATGGAAATTTTGGACATTCTCCCTTAAAAAAGAAAAAATCCATAATTATGTATTCCATTGAGCAGGTTCAGAAAGCTCCAGGACAATGGCTTCCCAAGCTCTAAGTCTAAGGGCCAGCTCAGTGTACCCACTGATAGAAAATTAAACTGAGGCCCAGAGAGGGCAGGTGATTCCTCAAGGCAGAAGTTGAATCAGAGAAAGCAGCTGGGCTAGCACCTAGTTCCCCGATGCTGAATGCGGTTGCCGCTCTCACTTTACATACCCACCGAGGGCAAAGTTAAGAGGATGAACTCATCTAATTATTTTGTGTTTCCTACTCTATTCCCTTGACTTCTTAAACCTCACACACCATAAAATTCCAATAGCTAATCTAACCCTGCAGCTGGGGCACCTCATTAAAAAGTGGAAATTGAGATTCTAGAACAACCAAGTCTTCCAAATCTACCATGTTTTCATGCCAATCTCTGGGAATAGAATAGTGGAAAATAGCCTCAAACAAATCAGAGTAACCTTGAAAGGAGGGCCAGCCTGTGCCCTAGTCCCAGAGCACCATGTCCTCCAGTCCACGTCTAAGAACACACAGAGCCGGTGGTGGGGGGCACACGTTGGACCCCATCACTCCAGATACTGGGAAAAGCAACGTCAAGTATAGCCATGGCAGCTGGCTGGGGAGAGGGCTTTCAGAACAGTATCTGAGCTCAGAAATCGACAGGAACAAATGAGATCAAAATATTCATGCATTTTAAGACTAGGAGAATACACTGTCATCTGCTTGCCCTGGCTGGGAGTGAGTCTCCTAGCAGGGGGTGACTGAGGATGGCTGCTTAAGCTGAATGAAGCCTGGACTCAACTAAATGAGATCAGGCTTATCTCTGTCTTGAAAAAGGGCACTGCAGAGCAGCTTCGCTGTGCACCAGTTACCAGCTCACCTGGGTCCAGTGAAGAGAGAACACACTCATACACAAGCTACAGGACACAGGTTTATTATTTACAGATAGGCAGCAAGGGAAAACAGAAGCCTCGGATTCACTGTAAGCTGGTCCCTTAAGGCCCACGAAAGCTGCCTGGGGCAGAGAGAGTCTCCACTGCATGTGCCGCTCTTGCACCATAGCTAAGGGACCCTGAAAGGCTGCCCGCCCCAGGTCATACACCTCAGGGGAAACGTGGCCTGCTGGGCTAACACTTCGAAGGTATCCTGCTTCTAGGGGAGAGAGGAACAAAGCCTGGGCTGTCCCGGGCACTTCCTCCCTAACTCAAGGTGTTACATTCCCAAGGAGGGACAGGAACAGGGCCTGAGCTGCGTCAGGCAGTTCCTCCCTAGGGGAGGATGTTGCATTCTCAGCGCATCCTACAGTCATTCTAGAGAACTAGAAGCAAGAAAGTGGGGAGAATGCGTCAGTGCAACCTGCTCGGAGAACTGTCCTGCAGACACAAAGGCAACACACCATCAATATTTCAAAGGACACAGAAGTGAACCATCTAATAGCTATTTCTCTCTCCTCCTCCTCTTTTCTGCTGCTCTTCTAGGAGGTCACATGTGCTACCAGCACCTCCTGCAGAAGCCAAGGAAAAGAAGGAAACCTGAGTTAACCATTAGGTTGTGAGAACCATGAGGAAAGAACTGGTGCTTTCATGCAAATGGCACTTGAGAAGGTCAGACACGTGTCTTCTAGTTACTAACATGGCGCGTTATCTCCTAACTCGCGGCATATGGCATGAAGACTCGAAACACAAGATGAAATGTTTGGCCCCATGGTCCATCCTGCTCAGGAAAGGGTCCATGGAATGTCATGAAGGAACATGGCAGATGACTTATTATCATCCTCCTGAACACTATGACAAGTCAATAATGCCATGAGCCAATCATCTAAGATCTCCATTTACTATCTTCCAACTTGTTTTATTTTTTATTTTTGGTTTATTATTTTCAACATGTATATCTTTTGAATAATTAGTTTCATAGATTTGCTTTCCTTTCCTCACTTCCTTAATCACATGAAACTTGAGATTCAATTCATTCATAGTACATGATACATAATACGCTAGTGAAACCCGATATAACATTAGGTACTTGTAGCCGCTCTGTAGGGTAGACGTGTGTCTCAGCTTACGACTGAGCATAGTCTTCATTTGAAATAGCTGAGATCCTAAACTGGCACTTAGACCAAGTATGCAATCTTTCACATGTTTTAAATATGAAAATTGTTTCTGCCAACATGACGTATACAGACTGAAGATTTCCCTCCACCATGAGTATGAAAAGGTTATGCCCAGATTCAGGAAGCAGGGCAAGTGTGAGTGACGCATGGAACAGTGGGAGACCAGCATATGTGAATGACAGCCCACACTTCACCTTTCAGCGTCAAAGCCTTATCCCATAACTTGGTAAAGATGTGCTGCTGAATTAGGAGATTTTAAATAATAGGCCTCACTGCTGGTTGCTGCTCCCAGGACCCAGACATTTCTAAACTTTCCTCAATCACCTACCATGGCCAGAGCCAAGTTCTAACAGATTTAAGGCATCTTTGGTAAGTCCCTACTTTGTAAATACTGGCCAGGGCCTTGGGGCCAAGGCTCAGACGGGTGTCTACCTGGTAAACTGCCCAGGCGTGTGAGACGTGAGGAGGGAGTGGTTTACCTAGATGAGAGATGGACCTCAGAAGCCTGCCCCATGCCTGCTTGCCTCTCCACCCTACTCAGTTCTTTTTCAGCTTTCCAAGGGTAAGGTCATCTCACCGGCTACATCAGAATGCACCATGATGAGGAGGACTCCAAGAAAGCATTTACCCCTCATAATTTCATGTAGATTTCCTTTCTTCCTCCTTCTTCTAAAATTTCCTCCCCTAGAGAGATGGCCTCATATGCAGCCCTGAGCACTAATTTCATCCTTAACCCATATGAGAGCCCCCGATGAAGGTCCTGGCGTGGGTCGCTCCTGGAAACGCATAGTCACCAACAGTGATGGTCCATATAAACACTTGCGGTAGTGACCTGAAAAATAATAAAATTCATTTCCACCCAAACATGACTAGTAGCTTCACTTTGAACCAACCTTCAGACATAAAATAATTTGAAGGGTTGGGGAGTTTCCTTGGAACTAATTGTTTTACAGGTTTAGCTAAGTCATGATCTTTCTTCTAGAAGGTACAGCAGAAAAAAGTGAATCAGCAAATTAGCCACAATCAGAGATTTTTCAAATCCCTGCAAATTGATATCTAGCCTTTAGGCTAAGAAGCATTCTGCTAAAAAAGCAGCCATTGTAATCTTCTTTGCATAAAGAGTCTGGTTCATCCACAGATGATAACAGGTGGGCATTTTCAGTCTAATTTTCTCATCCATCGAAGACAGTTCCAAAACCTTTCTTTTAACGAAGTGTTTCTCCCTGACATTTATCTGATATGAATGTTAGCAATAGACTAATTAATGTGAGCACCTCAAGGAGATCTCAAGGGGCAAAAATATCTGAATGTCTGAGGCTCCTGTTGGCCGCCCTGCCTGATAAGGATGCCAAGAGCGTGTTAGCGACAAGCATCATTAGACATTCCTCACTTTTGAGTCATTTTCATTCAGGCAGATGTAGGGGACCTTTCAGAAGGACAGACCACTGATTCCCTGTAATTTAAAGGCGAGAGCCACATTATGCAGCTCTCTCATTTGAATTATATAAGACTCAGAGATAAGCATTTTCTCACTGAGATAAGGGCAGAGGCCGATTATAGCCATAGAACTACTTTCATGAAAGAGTTCGCATTTGCACGCCTAGCAGCTGCCAGGGGAAACGTGAGCAGGCGTCTGGGGTCTAAAGTGAGCTGCACTCCCAAGCTTAAAGGAAAGACTCGAGGCACTGGGGAAGGCTGGCCACTTACTAGACACCAACATTAGTTATGCTGTTAATCTCTGGTATTAGACCCATTCATTCCCGGGTCCTGCGGAAACCCAAATGGAGCTAGAATGGGAACATTCTTAAGTATGCAATCCAAGAGGAAGAGTCACCAAGTGAGTCATTTAAGGTGACAACTTTTTCCTACCTGAAAACCAGAGCAGCTACTTAAAAGGAAATTATTTTGAAATTATATCAGACGCATGAGGCCGTCTGACTCCGGAGCAGAGTAGCTCCTTCACGCTGCCAGCCAGGACTTCAGTGTGTCTCCTGACCATTCAGGGACAGAGGTTCCTGGGAAAGCCTGAAGGTGGAGGGACCAGGGCACCCAGCATCACAGCAGCGCAGTTACCAAGAGGCCACATTATCAGATCGTCCTGTTCTTCCTTTTTCTCCTGTCTGCTCTCTAGTAGGAAAAAAACAGACTGGAACCTCCGGCAAACTAAAAAGGGCAATGTGGGTATTCAAGGAGTGAAAAGTCTGCCAAAATATTGGCTGGAGGGAATGGATCAGACATTGGTCTGCAGGAAATAAACATGAAACAGGCAGGGGGCAAGGAGAGCCAGAGAGTGAAAAGGACAAAGCTGTGGACGGCCCAGCCGCAGAGCAGGTGAGCTGAAGTCAGTCATCATGCGCCAAGGACAAGCGCAGGTGGGAATCCAAGAGCAAAGCATGGCGTGGGAACTAGAAAGAACAGAAACTGAAAAGAAAGCAACATCATGAGCAGAGGTAGGAAGAGGGAGAGACAGGGCAGGGAGGGCTGAGGCCGCGTGGTTCACGGGTACTCAGATGCTTCCCACGCGGGATATGGGAAGATAGCACAAGACAGCTCAGGTGATTATGCAGAAATATCTAAAATCCCTAAAAAATATTCATGGAAAAGGTTTGGAATGTAAAGATGTAGTTGTTTATTAATCTGGACATTCATTCAAAACCAATAGCTTGGCATTTCATGTTTTTTTCTGGACTTTAGCTCTTCTAATAGCTACATAGTGGTATCTCCTTGTTTTAATTTCATATTCCCTAATAACCAATCATATTGAATGTAAGAGTTCTTTGTATGCTTTGGATACAAGTCCTTTATCATATGTGTGTTTTGCAAATATTTTCTTCTAGTTTTTGCTTTGTCTTGTCATTCTTTTAACAGTGTCTTTAAAACAGAGCAAAGGTTTTTAATTTTAATAAAGTCCAACTCATTATCTTTTTCTTTCATGGATTGTGCTTTTGGGTTACATCTATAAACTTATTGCCAAACCCAGGGCCACCTAAATTTTCTTCTTTGCTATCTTCTATAAGTTTTAAAAATTTGCATTCTACATTTAGGTATACAATTCATTTTGAATTAATTTTGTAATTGTAATAAAGTCTATGCCTTTTTTGTTTTTTGTATATTAAAATCCAATTTTTCTAGCACCGTTTGTTAAGTAAATGATCCTTTTCCTATTGAATTGTCTTTGTTCCTTTGTCAAACATTGGTTGACTATATTTTACAAATCTGCTTCTGGGCTCTCTATTCTTTTCCATTTATTTATGTATCTCTTCTTTTGCAATACCACACCATCACAATTATTATAGCTTTTGTAGTAAGACTTGAAGTGTCCATCCTCCAACTTTGTTCTTTTTTTTTTAGCTTTACTGGGGCATAACTGACCAAAACACTGTATATATTCAAGGTGAATAATGGGATGTTTCAATATACATATTCATTGTGAAATGATTATCACAATCAAGTTAATCACCCTATACATTACCTCACATAGTTACCTTTTGTGTATGTGTATGGTGTGACTACTTAAGATCAACTCTCATAGCGAATTTCAGGTATACAATATGTTATTATTAACTATAGTCATTATGCTATACATTAAATCATCCAGAACTTATTCACCTTAGAACTGAAAGCTTGTACCCTTGAACCAAAATCTCCCCATTTTCCCTAATCACCACCCCCTCGTAGCCACTGTTCCATTCTCTGTTTAAAGTTCAACATTTTTAGAGTCCACATATAAGTGATTTCATGTAGTATTTGTCTTTCTGTGCCTGGCTCATTTTGCATAGCATAATGTCCTCCAAGATTTATCCATATTATCACAAATGGCAGAATTTCCTTCTTATTTAAGGCTAAACACTATTCTATTATATATAGAATTTACATATGTATACATATATCTCACATTTTCTTTATCCAATAATCCGTCAATGGACACTTGGGTTGTTTCCATATCTTGGCTATTGTGAATAATGCTGCAGTGAACATGGGAGTACAAATAGCTCTTCACCATACTGATTTCATATTTTTTGAATATATACCAGTGGAATTGCTGGATCATATGGTAGTTCTATTTTCAATTTTTTGAGAAACCACTGTACTCTTTTCCATAATGGCTGTACCAATTTACACTTTTACTAACAGTGTACAAGAGTTCCCTTTTTACTGTATTCTATTTTTTTCTTTTTTATTTCCTGTGAAAAAGTATTTTTTTTTATGTTTGTGTGGGGGAGTGGGGGGGTATTGTTTTGTTTTGTTTTTGAGAGAGGGTCTTGCTCTGTTGCCCGGGCTAGAGTGTAGTGGTATGATCATAGCTCATTGCAGCCTCAAACTCCTGGGCTCGAGGAATCTTCCTCCTGCCTCAGCCTTCTGAGTACCTGGGACTATAGGCAAATGCCACCATGCCTGGCTAATTTTTATTTTTTGTAGAGATGGGAGTCTCATTATGTTGCCCAGGCTGGTCTTGAACTTCTGGCCTCAAGCAATCCTCCTGCCTCCACCTCCCAAAGAGCTGGGAGTACAGGCATGACCCATCATGCCTGGCCTTTACTGCATTCTTGACTATACTTACTGTCTTCTGACTTTTTGATAATAGTCATCCTAACAGGAGTGAGTTAATAGTCTCACTGTGGCTTTAATTTGTATTTCCCTGATGATTAGTGATGTTGAGTTCATGTTTATGTACCTGTTGGCCATTTCTGAGTCTTCTTTGGAAAAATGTCTAGTAGGGTCCTTTGCTCATTTTTAAATTGAGTTATTTGGATTTTTTGCTTTTGAGTTGTATAAGTTCCTTATATATTTTGGATATTAAACTTCTATTGGATATATGGTTTGAAAATATTTTGTTCTATTCTGTGGGTTGCCTTTGCACTTTGTTGATTATTTTCTTTGCTGTGCAGAAATTTGTTAGTTTGATGTAGTCCCACTTGTTTATTTTTGCTTTTGCTGTCTATGCTTTTGGTGTCATGTCCAAAAAATCATTGCCAAGACCAATCTCATGGAGCTTTTCCACTATGTTTTCTCTTAGGAGTTTTACAGTTTCAAGACTTAATGTTTAAATCTTTAATCCATTTGGAGTTGAATTTTGTGTATAGTATAAGAAAAAGATCCAATTTAATTTTTTTATACATGGATATCCAGTTTTCCCAACACCATTAACTGGAAATACTGTCCTTTCCCCACTGTTTTTGGAGACCCTGTTGAAGATTAGTTGAACTTATGTGCATGGATTTATTTTTGGGCTCCTATTGTATCCCATTGGTCTACTTGTATATTTTTATGCCAGTACTATACTATTTTGACTACTATAGTTTTGTAATATAATTTAAAATCAGAAAGTGTGATGTCTCTAGCTTTGTTCTTCTTGCTCCCAATTACTTTAGCTATTTCAGATATTTTGGGCTTCCAAATTTTAGAATTGTTTTTTCTATTTCTATGATAAATTCCATTGATATTTTGATAGGAATTGTATTGAATATATAGATTACCTTAGATAGTGTGGACATTTTGGCATTATTAATTCTTTTGATATCTTTTAATTTATGTTTGTTTTCTTCTATTTCTTTGATCAATGTTTTATAGTTTTAAGTATATAGATCTTCCACCACCTTGGTTAAATTTATTACTAAGTATTTTATTCTTTTTGATGCTATTATAAATAAGATTTTCTTAATGTCTATTTTAAAGGAGTTGTTGTTAAAGTAAAAAACAAGTTATTTTTGTATGTTGATTTTTTTATCTTACAACTTTACTGAATTTGTTCATTACTTTGAAAAGTATTTTGCTGGAGTCCTTAAGGCTCTGTATGTATAAGATTATGTCACCTGCTAACAAAGAAAATTTTACTTCCTCCTGT
>CAUYRT010098897.1:0-32815 GCA_963574885.1 Lepilemur ruficaudatus
CAATTAATTTCTTTCTATTATTAGTAGAGATGGGGTCTCGCTCTTGCTCAGGCTGGTTTCGAACTCCTGACCTTGAGCAATCCGCCCGCCTCGGCCTCCCAGAGTGCTAGGATTACAGGCGTGAGCCACCGCGCCCGGCCCGATGTTTGGTTTTTAAACAGGTTAACATGAGGCTGATGTTGGAATGTCCAGGCGAAAGCGTTGAGATGGCAGTCAGATGCATGGGTGGGCTCAGAGGGAGCTCCCAGGGCTAGGGATGTAGACCAAGAGAATAAAATCTACTTTAACTACAAGTTCCCAGTTTTCCATCAACAGTTAATACATTATTTAGCAAGTACAGTCGTAAGCCATAAAGTATTTTTATTCCACAACACTATAATGCAGTGGGAGACTCTGTACCATGTGGCACAGTGAAGGGGATTTGAAATCAGAAGGCTGAGACTCCAGTTTTCATGCCACTTACTAGCTTTGAGTTCCCGGGACAGCTAATAGCATTTTAAAGCCTCGTTGTCCTCATCTATAAAATGGAGATGTAAATACTCACCTCTTCCCAAGTGGCAGTAAGTTAAAAGAGAAAGCAAATCAAAGGAACTTTTAAACAGTAAACATTAAAGTGGATAGTTTCTATTTGTTTTGGAGTTGAGAGCCGCTCTCCTTTTTTTATATAAACATGGAAACCCTCAAGTATGAGTAACTGAGTTGGGCTAGGAATCGCAGCAGCTGAATGCAATTGTAAACTAGAGGTGCTGTAAACTACACATGCCATCCTGTGTCCTCAGTTCCCCTCTCCAATGCTTCTAACACTAAGTGAAGGAAGTCACAAATCCAACCACCTAAAACAACAGATTGGGGTTAAGAATGAAATACATAGGTAGCCTAGGTATCGTAGTGGCTTTGCTTAACATGTTAAGAAAAATCTTAGTGGGTAGTGGACTTAAAGACATTATCTGTTCATTCATTTGCTTTTTTCCTCTTCAATGGAAAGTAATCATTTCTATTTTTTCTGACATAAATATAAGCTACTGTGGATGGAGATAACTTTAGTTATGAATACAGTAATATTAAACATGTGCACAAACTAAATTTTGTTGTTGAAGCATCTGGCCTTGGAATACTGACGTGCTAGAAGGCCTGTATGCAAAGAGAGGCAAAAAACAGGTGACTGAAATTAGAATCGAGATCTACTTATTTGAAGAGCAACTCTGACATTCCAGCCTGTGTGCCTCCACCAATCCCCATCATATTAGGCAAAATTGGCTGAGCGAGATGGTTCACACCTGTAATCCTAGCACTCTGGGAGGCCAAGGTGGGAGGATCTCTCAAGGCCAGGAGTTCAAGACCAGCCTGAGCAACATAGAAAGGTCCTGTCTCTACAGAAAATAATAAAATTAGCTGGGCGTGATGGTGTGCACCTGTAGTCCCAGTTACTCGGGAGGCCAAGGCAGGAGGATTGCTTGAGGCCAGCATTTGGAGTTGCAATGAGCTATGATTGTGCCACTGCACTGTCGGCTGGGCAATAGAGTGACAACCTATCTCAGAAAAAAAAAAAAAGCAAAACTAAAAACAGGCAAAATGATTAGTATCTCATTTGTTTCTTTTTAAAAACAAAACTCCATTTAAAACAACACAGATCTATTTCTTGAGCGCCTGTACAATGCTGAGGGATGAGAGAATTTCAAACTCATTTTATAGACATGTTTTTCCAATTCCTGATTCCTAGGTCATAGCATTAGTTACGTTTCCTTTGCTGGACTTTATTTTATCTCTGTGTAGACAGGTTATGAAGTAAAGGTGTCTGTTCCTATTCACTATAGAATATTTTCCTTTGCCTTAGTTAAGAACTATCAATTAGCCAGTCAGGGAACACATTCTGAAATTGTGTGTGGGCTCTAGGGTTTGTGTATACTTCTCTAATATTGCTTGAGTCTTTTTGTTTTTGAAAATGAAAGTACTAGAAAATATTTTGGAAATGTAGCTCTGTTCTGAAGCTACAGAACCTGTCAGAAGGTCCCAAAGTAGAGAGCCATATTTATACCTAATAACTGCAGGTATTTCTTCAGGTATATAATTATACTTGTAGTTTTTGTTAAATTTTTTTGTTATCAGATCTGTTTTCTTTATTGCTGTGGTCCGAATAAGCAGAATCAGCAAAATCAAAGTGAAACTTACAGAATAACAGTCAAGAACTGGCTTCCTATGGCTAGCGATGACCAGTGAGCTCACCAGCCATTCAATTTCAAAGACAAAGAGCAGTAATTCTGGCACAATTTAATTGCCAATATACCAAAAGATAGTAAATTAATATGGACAAGATTAATATAAGCACAGACATTTATTTTTTTATTTTTTTGAGACACAGTCTCACTCTGTTGCCCGGGCTAGAGTGCTGTGGCATCAGCCTGGCTCACGGCAACCTCGAACTCCCTGGGCTCAAGCAATCCTTCTGCCTCAGCGTCCCGAGTAGTTGGGACTACAGGCATGTGCCACCATGCCCGGCTAATTTTTTCTATATATTTTTAGTTGACCAATTAATTTCTTTCTATTTTCAGTAGAGACAGGGTCTCGTTCTTGCTCAGGCTGGTCTCGAACTCCTGAGCTCAAATGATCCGCCCGCCGTGGCCTCCCAGAGTGCTAGGATTACAGGCGTGAGCCACTGCGTCTGGCCAGCACAGACATTTATACATCATGCTATGTAGGCTTTCCAAAAGTTACAGACTTTTAAACTTTGCCTTAGTATTGAAACGTCTAATATTATTAAAAGCTGCCCCTAAAAATATTCAAATTGTTAAATTTAAATATAGGTTAAGGGATAGAAAAACGACATGATGAGTTCTCCCAAGTTCAAATAATTTTACCAAAAAATGCATTTTATTCAAGAAACAGAAAAGGAGTCATTTGGTGCCATGCTTTTATTCAAATGAAAGGGGAAAAACTACACTGTACCAGGAAATAGTAAATATGACAGTATTTTACAGCACAGCATCTTAAAAAAAATCTGTAAGCAATGCTCTAGAGTGGACAGGTCAGCACACCATACACTGTACATTGCTCAACAGTGTCCATGAAACCATAATTAAACAGCTGAATTTGACTTTAAACAGCCAAATAAAAACTGTAACCATCATTCTAATACAAAATTGAAAAACTGAGAAGAATTAAAAGCTTTCCAAAGCTGTGTCAAATAGCAGAATCTGACAGGCTGCACTGGCAATCCTGACAAGTATTTGGCAAATTTAATTGGATAATTATCATAATAATTTGACCTCTGATGATGAAAGCACCAGTGTGTTTCAGTAAGGTTGATGAAAATCCCCCGACTTTACAAAATGGTGTATTTTTGTTTGTATAATTCTAAAAACATAATTAAAAAAAAAAAAAGCTGCACCATAATAAAAAATCTGCAGGCTTAAAGAAATATATCCATATTCCTTCTGCATTAATAAAGTAAAATCTTATACTGAGAGCAATGAACTTTGCGGCAATATGCACATTCCACCTTCAGACATTACAGACGTTCAATTCAGCTGCTGGACACATGCAAATTTAAGAATAAAGGATGGTCCTGTTTAGTTTTAAGTAGTTCCTCCATTCTCTTGCATCCAATTTTTCTTTATTTAATAGCCAAATAATATCACAAAGATTGCTTTGATAAGGGAAATTTAACTGAAAAGAACAAATTTAGTAATGTAAAATGCTTGTTAAAGTCTCCTTTTGACACGTTTTGATGACATTTACTTATATTTTTGAAACTAGTTTTAATCTAAACATGTGTTTGAGAATCATTTCCTTCTAATTGTGATAGAAATTGTTGTCTGAAAGGTAAAATGTGCATTTCTCCATTTTTAATATTCATATATTATATACACAATATGTATACACTTAAAATATAAGAGTTACATATCCTGGTCTCTTACATGCAAACAGTAGGTCACAAAGAGTTTTGAGCTACACATGTATCTTGCACAGGTATTGGAAAAAAAATCTGTGAAATTTTTTTTACAGTTTTAACAAATATACATAAATATAAGAACATAAATTACAGTAAAATATTGACAGCATTTCAGAAAATGTTGATAACCCAGATGCACTGATGCCTAAAGGCCTTATAATAATAGAAAAGTACAGCTCAGGGACATCTCATTCCTATTCTTTTTTTTAAAATAAGTAATTACATCATATGAGACATTAGTTCTCTCTCTAAACAACTCAATTAGAGAAATGCATATATTTTAATCTCTACTTCCCATGAAAGAAAACAAACTACGCATCTCATTTATGATACAATACTGTCTTTCCCCCCTGGTTTACACAGTTGTCACAACACTGAAACATAACAGGGTCACATAATCATTCAAGTCTTTTCCTGAGAATGAAGTTTTTCCCCAACTAACCCTCTGGTATACACTGTTAAAGAACAAAGATTATGTGGAGGAGATTTCAAGTGTGTACTCAGTCTAAGCTGTTCCACTTGAAAAGGATTGAAAAGAAGAAGAAAACCCCAATATAAGTAAAATAATGTGAAGCTATTTTAAAATTAAAATGTAGCCCTTTGTACATGTTTAAAAATTCTAAATATAATTTTATATCAGTTATAAATATAACATAAAGACCGCTTGAGAACTGGTGTCAGGAAGTCTCACATCTTCAGACTGAAAGACTACTCTCAAAGTGTCATTCACTTCTGCCAGCTTATAAAGTGACTTGCTTTAAAGAGATAGAAAGCCTTTTTTGTTAAAAGAACAATCTAAATTATTCTGTGTTGGCCAGAAGTGGTGTAAAAACAGCACTGATTTAATCAGCAACTTCTTATATTCTTGGTTAAGCTCACGTGGTTTAAAGCGAACCTACTAGCAGCTCTTTACAATACCTCTTCTTATTTAATAGAGAAATGTTAATATTTGAGTGAATAATAGATACAGAATTGTAAATGCTTGGCAGAATAATTTTGCAAATGCTCTAACACCATTAAAATATGAGGGTTACTGCAAAACTAAACACTAGTGTTTCTCTTAACATGATAAGAAAGGTGCAAGTTACTTCTGAAAGTGTATATCCTACTTTCATGATCATCACATGAAACAAAATACAAAGGTATCTTAGAATAAACCCTCAGGAGAGAAAAATACCAAAATAAACCATCTAAAGACAAGCACGTACATTAAAAGGTTAAAAACAAGCAACAAATAAAACATGTAATTTGTAATCTTAGCCATATCTCAACCTTAGGTCCAACTAGTATCCACGAAAATTCAGTGCTTCAATGTATCTAAGATCAAGCAGGTGAACCTGGTAACACACACAAATCTCCATTTGTGGATCAAAACACTGACTTCATCACTTGGACTCATCACCTAAGCGAGAATCTTCTGCATTCCAAAATACTGTGGTTTACATTCCAGTTGTTCATGACAACAGAGCTTAATGTCCAGTTTTAATTAATAAAAGTCTTGTTGGCAATTAGAAAGATTTTCTATAGGCAGGAAAAATGAAGTGCAAATTTACCATGAATGTTCTGAAGCAAATATTTCCCAACTCCTATGCCTTAGTGGGTAAAAGTTTTTTAGGTGTCACTGGTCTTTTGGTCTGCCACAAATGGCTGTGAATGGTAATTGCATCAACACTGGCAGATAAAGTTTTAGCAGGTATGTGGCTAAACTGTTTCCGGTCGGAATTGTATTTGTAAAGTCCTTCTATCATTTTTTTAGTGATAGATTTAGGGCCTATCCCAGTCAGTTTATTGATCTCTTCGGTTTCTGGGCAGTAAGTATACAAAGACCGGAACTGGCAGCCTGAATCCCGGAATAGGATTAAGAAGTTGTTGGCATCTGACTTCTCCATTTCCTTCAGAATAGAAAATAAAAACAAACAAAATGACAACAATAAAAACCTTTAAACATTTTGCTGAATAAAGTTTATATAATTGTATTACATTTCTTGGTCACATTTTGTGACATTATTTTAATGACAAATTTTAAAGTCTATTCCCAGTAAATCTGCAGTCCTCTAGAACCCAATTTGAAAACTAACTAAATCTAATAATTAAAACACCTAGTTACAGGCATTTTTATATATTATTGAAATTCTAGGAGGCCTATGAAAGTATGTTCTCTTGAGTTGATAGAGAAGACTCTTATAGTTTTAGAATGTTGTCAAATTTAATTTTCATGCAAACATGCTTACCTCCAGTATTTTTTTCTTCTGACCTTCATTTACTTTTCCAGCCAAACAGCAATGAGTTAAAGCGTTTTGTATTATATGCTTATTGGATTTTGCACTGGGTTCTTTGTAGAGTTTTGGTCCTGTGGTAAGGATTTAGCAACAATAATAAAAACATCACTCCTAAGTCAGAAATACTATTTTTAAATGATGTAATTGTTCCTACACTGATGAAACACCATAATAGAAGACCAAATTCTGTACTCAAAAGCCTCTTACTAGCTGTACTCCAATCGAAACATCATTTTATCCACAGAGGGACACACCTGGAGGATGTTCCTATGGCAATCTGAGGCTACCCCCTGAGAGCAGTGCTAGAAATAAAATATTGCTATAATTGTCACACTATTTAACCTGTCTTAAGTATGGTAAGGTTACTAGTGACCTTGAAGTAGAAAGGGTCCATGAATAATTTAAACATTTAAAAAGGCAAGAAAAAGCTTTATCTTTTTTCAGATTGCTTGACTGATCTAACCTAGAGAAGCAGAGAGAGTAAATGGAAATATCCAATCTCAGGCTTTAAAGACTGTCAAGACTGGCTGTAAGAGGCCGTATTAAAAGAGAGTGCTGGCGAGGATGTGGAGAGATAGGGACATTCTTACACTGTTGGTGGGATTGCAAATTGGTGCCACCTTTGTGGAAAAGAATTTGGAGATTCCTCAATGAGCTAAAATTAGAATTACCATTCGATGTAGCAATAGCATTATTAGGCATCTACCCAAAAGAGCACAAGACATTCTATGATAAAGACATCTGCACCCGAATGTTTATGGCAGCACAATTCACTATTGCAAGGACGTAGAAACAACCCAAGTGTCTGTCAATTCATGAGTGGATTATTAAAATTTGGTATATGTTTACAATGGAATATTACTCAATTATAAGAAACAGCAGTGATCTAGCACCGCTTATATTTTCGTGGACTGAGCCTGAGCTCATTATCCGAAGTGAGGTGACACAAGATTGGAAGAATGGGCCCCACATGTACTCGCCATAAAATTGGTACTGACTGACTAACACTACGGTGCTCACAGAGTGGTAGTGTTCTCCAGGGATTAGGGGGTTGGGGGGGTAAACTCACAACTGAGGGACGCAATGAGCATTGTAGAAGGGAAGGGAATGCCTCTCACTCTTGCTAGGGAAAGGCAAAGATATAAAATGTAACCGTAATATTTGTACTCTCATAATTTCCTGAAATAAAAAAATAAAAATAAAATAAAATATTGTAGTGTATTAAATTAAAAATGTAATGTTTTTACTAATAAATTATAGTAACCAGTGAACACAATCAGAACATGGAACTTAGTGCAACTTACACACTGATGACCCATATTCAGTATATGCTCAAAAAGAAATCTAATTTGGTCTTTAACCATCTAATCCACAAGCATTCAGAGTTATGTAATGATGTTTAATTTTTAAAATGCTGTACTAATTGTGGATGAAAAAGAGTTCAGCAATTTTGAGCAACACGCTATCTGAGGCAGAATTTTTCCATTCTTGGGTACAATGTTTGTAATCATGAAAGATAAACCTACTTTTCTTTATCTCACCACTTAAAAAGTCAAAACAGGGTACAAATTATGTCTTCCAATTTAGGGCATAAGTAAAGCATATTATTTCCCATTATACAGATATTTTGTGCAGAAGCCAGTAATAAATGTGCTTACCAACAGGACCCTTTAATTCAATCAATGATATGAGCTATGATTGCATGGTATAGTGGTTGATTATTTGAAACATACACGTACCCCTCATTACATATTTAAAAATTAGAACTAACGTTCAATTCTTTAAGAGTCCTGTCCAAAACAACTAAATATATTTATATAAGGCAAAGTTACTAGTTTTTTTTTTAAATATTCATAGTATTTCTAAATTCTAAATGGCTTTTATTTGAATTCATTGAATAATTTAACAAAAAGCATATGGGAACTGTTATTGTAATAAAACCAACATTTATAAACTATTTTTTTAATAAAGTACTTCTTGCCAATCTACTAGAAAAATAAAAATTTTATGTTTAAATTTTGTTCAAATAAGCATGTCAAGACAAACAGCATTATCTTCTCAGACTTTGCTATTTTGGCTTTAATACATTATAACTTCTTATGCATTTTTTAAAAATAATGTGATACATAATTTTCTACTTAAGGCCCATATTCATTCTAAGCATTCTCCAGTGCAAAAGCTTATTATGCATTAGTAATTAAATGGTTCTAATAATGCACAGATGACAAATTAATGTAGCATCTGTTCATCTTTATGACAGCCATTAAGTGACAGCTTAATTGTTGGTTAGTTTCATTATTCATTAAATATAATTTCTGAAATATTTTTACAATAAAGACTATCATGAGCAAGATGAGCAGGAGACATATATGAGCTGTTTTTTTCCTCTCTGGGATACCTAAATGATTTCAGTGTTCTCAAAAACTAATCACTAATTTCTGTAAAAGGAACTTATTTTCATTAAGATTGTCCACATAAGCAATAATTTTATAACAGTTTATTGCTGAGCTTGAAGAAATATAATACTTTTTTTATCTTTCCACCTATCTCGAGATAGAAATATCGGTAAAACATCTATGATTTTACATAATGGCATTTCCTTTCAGGAAATAAAAAACAAAATTATGTTAAAACTTATATCCTGATATGTGAAAATATACTCAAAGAAGGATTGAAAAAATACAGCAAAAGTACATTCGAGAATAAATTTAAAATATATTCAAGGAAATGACTAAATTATGCTTCAAAAATAGATTTTATATACATAAAGACTACATGACTAACATTTAAAGTAAATGTTACATTGGTGAAATGACAAATAAAATATGTATGCTGAAGAATTAACATAAATCATGAGAATGGTTAGTTAAATCAAGAGAAAATTACATAAATAATTTAATTTCTATATTTGAGAAATATAGAAATATTATGAGGCTCAGGTAAAAATAAAAAGTGATATGGATTGTTGTTTAGAAACCATCCTCAATAGCTAATATTATCTGACAGTGTAAAAAAACACTAAGCCAATAAAAAATAGAGCGGTAAAGACAAAGAAGAAAAAGAAGAAGAAGAACAGCAATAAACAAAAAACCCTTTGCTCCAGAGTTTTGGAAGTGAAAAGAAGTGCTTGTTACAAATAGAAAATATATGAATTACTTATGTATAATGCAAGTAATCATTTTACATTTTGTGTGAACATAGAGCATTCATAATAAAAACAAATTAATATCCTAGAGTTTAAAAATAAATTAGAAATAAGTTAAAATAAATAAGTAAATAGAGATCCCCCAAAAGTGGCAATATCTCATTGAAAGAAAATATAAATACTACACTAAATTATTGTTTTTATAAGACAGTGAATGAATAACTCAATCAATTAAGTGTAGGTTATGATATGGAACCAACATAGTAATTAATATAGAAGATATTAAGAACACTGCTGTTTTAAGAATTTTATTTTGTAGATTATAAAACTTCTAAAGTGCAAAATTAATTATAATTTTCAATATATAAGCAAATACCTGAATGCAAAACACTCGAGGAAATGTTATGATTGTAGTGGTTGTTTTCATAGCCTAGACTATTTGCTTCAGTAGCCTTAGAAGAGGTTTCACATATTAAAAAAAGTCATATATGAAGTTAAGCATAAAGAAAGATCTTAGAAATGCAAAAATGGCTGAATCTATGAATCATGGAAACACAGTGCAGGGAAATTAAATAAATATGCACCAAACTTTTCAGAATTAGATAGACTCTTGAAAATCATGGTAGATACGGCAATTAAAAGCATCTTTAAAAGAAGAACAAAAGAACTGAAGTTTTATTGTGTACCATGGTTCAAAATCATAAGGCTAATGATAGAAAAGCTATACACTAAACAAGATACTTGATTAACATTACCTAGTTATTGTGTGCTCTGATAAATAACCTTGATCCAGACTAAAAGCAATGAAATATCTAGAAAAAAAAATTAAAAATATTGAGGAGTTAAAATCTAATGTACATATTGCTATAAATGAAAAATGGAACAGATATACAAAATGACTTTTGGATTGCAGATCAGGCAATTATTAATAAACGTAGGTAAGATTTCCTAAATGCATTTTATGTGAAAAGAGGAACTAGAGTACCTTCATTAATTGGAGGTTACATGCTTCTTTAACCCACCCCTGACCCTAGGATTCACCTCCACCTGTGACAATTAGCTGCATAAACAGCTGAAAACCATTACCTGAATTTTAATTATGGACAGCTGCAGGCTTCAAGAGACCAGAGCTGTAGAGTTTAGTTACATGCTAGCGTTGCCACTAGTTCTGTGGGTTACCCTAAAATTGTCAAACCATAAAAACATCATATAGCTTAGTTATGAATTTGGGACCCACAAAGCTAGTAGAACTTCTGCAAATATTTTTTAAGCCCTTATTATTTGGCTCAGAGGATAGGGCTGAATGAGTGTGTTCACAGCATTCTGATGACTTACTTTCTCTTGAAATAGATTCTCCCTCTACCAGTATTTCACCTCTGAATGAATTGCTGGATTTGAGTGTGATTACCAAAATTGGAATGAAAATTTGGTACCATAATTTTGGCAATTCCTCTATGGATTGCCTAGAACTGTCCAACAGAACTTTCTGTGGTTATAGAAATAATCTATGTTTGTACTATTCAATAAAGCAGCCATTAGCCATATGTGGATAGTGCAATTGAGCAATCCAATTTGTAATTTAATTAATTTTAATTAATTCAAATTTAAATTTAAGTACCCACATTGTCTGGTGGCCACCATATTAGGCAGTGCAAATCTTGAAACTTACGGTTTAATATAGTGGTAGGCATGCTTTGTAACTTCAGTTCAGTATATAAGAGGCTAAAATGTACCTCAGGTCTTCAATTTTAATAACCAAATAGTGTATTATATCAGACCGATCTTTATACTATGAGAACTACAAGGCTAGCAAAATATTGATACATAAAACAATTGTTAAAAGCCCTTGATGAAAAATTGGGACAGGCAACTTGAAGGTCAAAAATCCCTGAAAAAAATCATAGCACACAAATGAGAACCTCATATTCACCTTTTTCTTACATTGGTTCATTTGTTGATTTATGGGTAAAGAAACATAGAAAATAAAATCAGAAAATAACAACAGGAAGTTTGAAGTACTCTCTATTAGCTGAGAATATCAAGTAAGGGGTTCAGGTTTCTATGGAGACTGGAATTTGAAGAGGATAAAGTATCCTAGAAAAGATACCCTAAAATATTGCATGTTATTTCCTTTCAAGTCTTTTGCCAAATGTTAAGCAGAATATCAACAATGTGAACCTTCCAGAAAGCAACTGATCTACGCTTAAAAAAAAAAAAAAAAAGATTCGTGAGACTCATAATGAAAATGCTTACAAATATTTTATGATTTTTTCCCCACAGTTTCTTATGGAAAAAACAATGCAATACAGCAACAGCATTGCACAAAGGGTATGCAAAACAGCCAAAGGCTGCTTCAAATTAAACAGTAAGAAAAGGTGAAGAGCAATTCCAGTTGTTCTCCCTTTGTAAGGAACACACTGAATTTTCTCTCCTGAATGGAAAACTATTGATATTCATAGAACACCTCAGAATGAGGGAGTCCAAAATTGAGTCTCATCCAGAATTTCTAGTACCTTTCTAGTTTAGAAGGTGTATTCTTACTGTATAATGAACTTTCAATGTCAGAACCCTTGGAAATTCTCACTGAAAATAGGTGTAAATGACCAATCACACTGTTATCTGTAAACAACACAGATAAGCTAGTAAATATCACCCCAAGTTTCTTCAGACTCTTGGTTACTACATATACTATTAACCAGCATGCATTATGTCTTACCAAGGGTCAGTGCAATGCAGATACAACTCACATTTTAATGAAAGCATGCAGGCTAATTCCAGGCCTGCTGGAATTAACTATAGAACACACTGGAAAAATAAGATTATCAAAGATTACAGCAGTCTTGGATTTACGATGTGGCTTATTGGCAGGGCCTTGAAATATAAAATGATTTTAATTATGACCCCACAAATGTCTACTTCTTGCTGAGGTGGAGTAGCAGAACCCAGATATACTCGCCTTGTTTGAAAACCAAACATTGCAGAGTCAGTGAAGATGAGTGATCCTAAAAACACAGAACCAAACAAGGTGGTTCCTATAATTACCCAAACTTACTACCCTGAGAGAATTTCTTCTCTATCTCATAAATGTCAGAAGGAATTACATTGATCAGGAATGGCTATATGTGGAGAAATGCATCCCTAATGACCCCTTTGAGCTACAAGTATACGAGGTGGATGATTTTGTTGATGATAACTTTTGACAAAAAGGGGCAACTTCCACACAGAGGCATTCCTTGGGGTTTGGGTTCCTAGCTTCTCTGACCTGGCTCAGTTATTAGCTTGTAAATGAAATCTTTTTAAATCAAAATACTAGAACCATGGGGGCCTTGTGATTATCTATATATTTCAATTCTCCTGTGGGAGTGATAACAGCTTGAAAGAATTTGTCATTTAAGCACAGAAGTAGGTGCTCATTCTAACCAAGACACTTTTGAAAAGTAAAGTGTCTAACACAAATTGGATTGGTATTGTAATCCATAATTCTACTTAGAAGAAATCCCTCTGAATGCCCAAGACAATGGACCCGTAGAAATGTCAATATATTAAAATTTCTCCAAATATTCATGGGGTTTATCTTCATTCATCTCTCTGGATTAAATAAAATTTTGTCAAGTGTTCAAGAGTTTATTTTCATTCCTTGGATTGAGTATTTTCTTAGATAGTCCAGGATATCTAATAGACATCTTAGTAATAACAGATCATTTTCACCAGAGCTAAAATATTTGAAATGTCATGAGAAGATCGGTATGTTACCATATGGAATGTCAGGATGATCAGAGCTGCTGTGTACTGTAACATGGAGGAAAGAAAGATGGATAGTTACAATAATCTTGAGGCAAGACAATGATGAACTGCTTCCCCCCCCCCTTTTTTTTATTCAATTGAAACACAGTTTTTGATTCTCCCTGTTGAATATCTAAAAAAATTCATTCATAACATTGATGGCTGCATATCACGTGCATCAATTTGCTCTAGTGATGTCAGCCCATCCAGCAGAGGAGAACATTCAGGAACGTTATCTGTGTTCACAGTAACCACTATCATCTGCCTTGACTGATGTGGATTTTTCACAGAACAGATAGGTGAAAACATAGGAATGCACTGGTGAAAGAAAAGCTGGTTTTATTAAGGAGCTCAGTGGTGACTGTCTTTTGTAAGCAACGGTTGATGAGAAGAGGTGCTGATACAGAGCTGGGTACCATGATGGTAATGAGCAAGCAAAGATTCAAAGGAATAATAGAGACTAGGTAGTGATGCTTAATCAAATACAACCAGGAGGATATAATTACTGTAATGAGGAGACTTATAAAACTGGAAGTTAGAAAGGCTTGATCCACAGAGAGCTGTAAAAATATTTAATGGGACATGGAGTTCCCAGGGATAAGAGACATGGACACTCAAAAAGGATATTGCTTTTTATAACAACCGAAATGAATTTGATATGGATGATTAGGAGGTAGTAGGCAACCTTACCAATAAGTTGGTGTAATCCCTCACCCCGTGTTCAGACTTGAACCAATTTTCAGTCCAGAAACCCATTGACTAAATGGAAGGCTGGCTGTCTAGGAGAAAGGACACTGGGACACTATAGCAAATATATTCAGTAGTCATTCTGCTATTCTTTCTACAAAATGACCTATGGACTTTTACTTAGTAAAGATATAGTAGGAAAAGTACAAAAACTCATTGAACACAGTGTCCAACAGGATGGACAATAATAGCTGAAGACCCAAATATCATCACGTTTCCCTTGTCAGAGTAGGGGTGCACAAGATTATCTTAGTCCATTTTCTGTTGCTTCAAATAGAATACCTGAAACTGGGTAATCTATAAGAAACAAAATTATTTCTTTTTTTTTTTATTTTGAGATATTATGGGGGTATACATGTTTGTGGTTACATGTGTCAAGTTTGTTGCTTGAGTCAGGGTTCCAAGTGTGCCTATCACCAAAACAGTGTCCGTTGTACCCATTGGGTAGGTTTTTGCCCATCCCCTTCTCTCCTCTTCCCCCTGCTTGATTTCCACTGATTTTTACTTCCCTCTGTGCACATGTGTGCTCATTGGTTAATTCCAGTTTAATAGTGAACATATGTGGTTTGTTTTTCCATTCTTTAGATATTTCATTTAGGTTAATGGCCTCCAGTTCCATCCAAATTTTTGCAAAAGGCATTAAACCATCCTTCCTCATGACTGAGCAGTATTCCATGGTATTAATATACCACATTTTGTTAATGCACTCATGAATTGATGGGCGGTTGGGTTGATTCCATCTCCTTGAAATTGTGCTGCAATAAACATTCCAGTGCAAGTGTCTTTTTGATAAAATGGTTTCTTTTCCTTTGGTTAAATATCCAGTAGTGTGATTGCTGGATCTAATGGTAGGTCTACTTTTAGTTCTTTAAGGAATCTTCATATTATTTTCCATAGACATTGTACTAATTTGCAGTCCCACTAACAGTTTCTAAGCATTCCTGTGTCTCTGCATCCATGCCAGCATCTATTGTTTTTGGACTTTTTGACAAAAGCCATTCTAACTGGGGTAACATGATATCTCGTTGTTTTAATGTACATTTCCCCAGGAATTAGTAATGTTGAGAATTTTATCATATGTTTAATGACCATTTGTCTATTTTCTTTTGAAAAACTTTTTTTCATGTCCTTTGCCCACTTTTTAATGGGATTTTTTTTTTCTTGCTGATTTGCTTGAGTTCTTTGTAGATTCTGGCTATTAGCCCTTTAGCAGACGTATAACTTACAAATATTTTCTCCCATTCCATTATGTGTCTATTTGGTCTGTTAATTATTTCCTTAGCTGTGCAGAAGCTTTTTTAATTTATTCAAGTCCCATTTATTTATTTTTGTTGTTACTGTCATTGCCATTGGAGGATGAGAGGGTGATCTGGCTGTGACATCTGTCATCCCATTGATCGCCTGGGTTGATTTTATTGATGTAGCTGGCAAGGCGGGTATCCCCATCCTCCCTTACCACTCTATGTGCATCCCTCCCAAAGCTGCATACTCAGTGGAAAAGGATGACCTTCCCAGATAGAGGAGGACCCTTCTTTGCTCAAGGGTATATGAATAGCTGGGCTCCCCTGCTGGAATCTCCAAACAAGCTCTAAAAATTATTTCTTATAGTTCTGCAGTTTAGAAAGTCCAAGGTAAAGGGGCCACATCTGGTGAGAGCCTTCTTTCTGGTGCAGGCTCTGCAGAGTCCCAGGGTACAGGGCTTCATATGGTGAGAGGACTGTGTGAGCTAGCTTAGGTCTCTCTTCTCCTTATAAAGCCACTAGTCTCATTCCCATCTTAATAAATTAAGTAGTTAACCCATTAATGGGTTAATTCATTCATTGATGGCAGAACCTTCCTGATCCAATCACCACTTAAAGGCCTCACTTCTCAGTACTGCCCACTGGGTATTAAATGTCAACATGAGTTTTGGAGGGGACAAAATAGCTGAACCATAGCAGCAGTCAAGGCAATAAATAGAGTATGATTCTCAGTCTAGTTCAGAGTGAATGCACCAGATCCATGGGCATACTTGGTGATAATTTTTTTTCATTGTCAAAATATATAATTGGAATGGGCATAGCCAGGCAGCATCACACACTAATTTCTTGCTCTTTTGGATGAGAAATATTATAGTGGAAAAGATATAGTGAAACCTATTGAAAATGACTCCCCTTGTAATAGCTACAAAAATTAAAAAAAAAATATCATCTTGTGCTTCTTTTTTAATGGTGGAAGGTAAAATAAAATATAATATTTATTTTATAGAACATGTTTGGTTACACTACTGGACACATCTTGGGAACAAGGCAATGATTACATACTATTTAAATTACTCTTATGGAAGAGTCGTGAGCCTGTTCATACCTTCATTAAAGTCATCACTTTGGCACCACTATAAATCTACTAGATCCAGAAGGAGATCAGTGAGTTTTCACACATTCAACAAGTTCTATCCCCAATTGCAACTGTGATGCCAGGTATAGTATCTTTGGTTAAGCTGATTAACACAGCTTCCTGTATGTGGTATATTAGCAAATGTATTTTCTATCCCTCTCAGGTAAGAGGGCCAGTTTATCATCACATGAGAAAGCAAATCACACACTAAAAGCTAAATTAATTGTCCTCTGTCCCTAATTCCATCATAATATAGTCTAAAGACCCTGGAAAATCTTGACTTCATACAGAACTATTATAGTATTCCACTATATTAGTGGAATCATATTACCATAGTAGGTATTCAAAGATCTTTGTAAGACAAATGATCTACAGAGGGTACAGGTGGCTGTAGATAAATGGAAAGAAGTGTTATGACCTGCCATATCAATGAAAATGTTCATGTGTCCAGTGGTGCAACCAAACATGTTCTCTAAAGTAAAGAACAAATTATGATTTCTTTTAACTCCCACCATTAAGAAAAAAAAAGCTCAACATAAAAAATGTCTCTTCAGTTTTGGTGTTTAGTACACTCCACACTTGAGAATTCTGCCTCCATGAATTTACAAGTGTGGAAAAAGGCTATTAGCTTTCCATGTGACCTGTAAGAGAAAAAGACTCATTAATGGGTCCAGGCTGTGGTATAAGCAGTTCTGCTTCTTGAGCCAAGATATTAGCTAAGCCCTATAATACTACATGAACCTATGATGAAATGCTATGTCAAATATCATTTATTGGAAACCTTACAAGGAGAATCATCAAATAGACTTAAAGGGTATTAGATCAATGCCATGCTACTAGCAGTAGAGCACTTTACACCATTTTTAAAAAGCTCCTGGAATGCTCCTGGACTCTGAGCTCAATATATCAAGTGTCCACGATACTAAAGCATCTCCTCAGGAGGTGGATTCTGCCATACTCACCAAATTAAAAAAAAATTCATACCTTCAGCATTAATCCATCTTAAGACAAAAGTGTTGTATTTAGAATTAAGCATTTGCAAAACCAGAGGGCACAACCAAGATTCATGATGAAGTGGTCCAGAGTGCCATGTCATCTTCCAACATTCCAACAGTACTTGTCTCTCAGCACACACCTATGGCCATATGGAGAGCTCATTTATGGTCAACTAAAAAAGCTTGGTTCATGTATTTCTTAGCTTGGTATATAAATACAAGCTGAAAGTTGACCATTTGACTACAGCCTCACATAAAGTTGCTTCTAAAAGTAAGCAGTAGGGGTTAATCTTCCCAATGAGGAGAGCATTGGGCAGTGCACCTGGTTGTCAAATTTATTTGGAAAGAATGTCCAGAATTAAGGAGAGATGTGTATATACTGGGTATATATGTGGGCTCATGAGAATTGGCAAACAGGTAGGTGGATTTATCTTTCTGTTAGTAGTGATAAGATTGTAAAATCAGAAACAAGGAAGTTTTGGGAAGATACAAGTGTACAGGCCTATGGGTGTAGGAAAAGAAACTAAAACAAAGTTGTTCACATTCAATATAGCCTCTGTATGGTATACATCTTAAAAGTTCTAGTTGAAGGTCTTGTCTACGTGAGAAAATATTAGATTTCCTTACTTATTACAACAATTATCTACAAAGATATGTCAATGATATTCAGGTCTAATACAAAAAGCCATTACATTTAAGAGAACTATGCTTTATTAAAATCTGTAATGTGCTAATTTGTTAGGTGGAGAAAATATGGATCTTCCAATGCAAATATGGAAAATAAAATTTGAGTAGAGATTTTAATGACATTACATTTTGAAACTTAATAGAATAGTCTCTGTTTATTGTGTTTTTTTTTTTCTTAGTAGTATTACTGATAATGAGGACTAATGGTACTTTATTTACATTCTGTGTTCAATAAGTTCTCAAATAAAACATATCATGACAGATGTGAAACATAAATGGCCTTAATGTCACAATGAATTTTCTTCTGACAGCTAATAAAGAAACAACTTTTGTAGGTTAGAAATATTCTGCCACATGGTCTCAAATTAGAATGCATATTGCTAAACATTGAAATGAAGTTGTTCTAAAGGTTAATAAAATGTCTTTAGTGGCAGTGTATAGAATTTTCCCATCACTATAACCTAGGTTATTAAAACTGTAAGTAAACAAAGGTTTCATTGAGCCACTGTCTGCTGCTATGTATCAGCCTGGAAATTAGGATCAGTTAAGGCTTCATTTTGACAGTTCTGAACACCTTTGCTGTGATATCAGAAGCGGTTTGGGAATGCTAGTTCTCCCTGCTGCAACAGAGCGCCAACTGATTCTGGTAGATACAGATACAGCATATCTCTTTTACCCTGTCTTTGCCTGTCATTGCTACTGTCTTATCTAGTTTAATTTCCTATTTTTATATTTGTGTGACACAGTGATATTATCTCCAAGGGAAAAAAATTAAAATATGATAAAGTTATGTTCACTGTCTAGGTGAGGTTATAGTGGCCACTCTGATGCAAATTTGACAATTTTAAGATTTGCCAACATTTTGCCAGTCTGATTACAAATTTATATCGTTCACAATAATTAGGTATGTGTTTTATCCATGGGGCAAATATAGGTAAATGCAGATTTATTTTAATGTATAAGACATTTAACATAGCCATATTTAGAATATATCTGATTTATAAAACAAAGTGTTTTATATTATGAATTTCTTTTATATCTGCAAATTTATGGACCACATGAAAAAATTTATTGCATATACAGAATGCATAGTGATCAAGTCATGTTTTATTTTATTTTGTTAACATAGTTGTGAAAAAGTGGGACTTAAATATAGAAAATAGTGCTTAACAGTTTTATAAAATGTCATATTTTAATGTATTTATTTATCCTCTTTCAACAAATTTTCTAATGAAATAATGTAATTTCTAAAAAATGAAGCATACATTTGAGACAATTGAAAAAACACAAGTAACATAATTATGGCTATGGATTTTTAGCCTTGAATAAAATATATTAAATGTATATATAAAATATTTGAAAAACTAAATATTTCTTAAATCATGTTAACAAAGTGTATGATGGAACATTGATGTTACTTCATATTTGAAGGGCCACCATAAATATTTTGAAATCAACAACCCAATAAGAATTGTGAAAAGAATAGAAAAGAATATGAACAAATATTTCACATTAAATGAAATTACAATTGTTATAAACTGCTTAAATGTATGTCTTTCTCATAATATTAAAAAATGAATAATACCAAAAATACAAGATGATTTTTTTCACCAATCAGCTTGGCTCAGATAATAATATTTTAAAAATAAAAAGCAATTTTGTAGATGAAGAGATACAGATGCTTTTAAAGACTCACAATGAATACACAGATTTTTGCATTCTCTTTGCAGGTCAATTTTTTATACTTATCAAAATTAAAAATGCATATACACTTGACTTAGAAGTTTAATTTTATATTTTTAATTCCAATAATACATTTATACTTATGCCAAAAAAAGTTTTGTTATATCTATTGCAACATAACAATATTGTTTTAATTTTGAAGTACAGGAAACCACTTAAATGTCGATCAATAAAAGACTGATTACATACACTTCATTTAAAATAAAACACTATTATAAATTACAATATTATTTTATGTACTTACAAATAAAGTAAAAAACCTACCAATTATATGAGAAAGATACTGTCTCAGGAATGTTAAAAAAGTATGCTTAAAATCTCTGAAATATAATGTACAATTAAAGACTACAAGGTAATATGAAATATTAAAAGAATAGCACAAACATAAGAAAGTGATTGAGTCTTAAATATTTTAATGAAAGAAAAATGAGTGCAGAATACTGTGTACAATTTTTCTCATATATATACGTATGCAATTTCTGAAGTAAATGGAAAAATCTTATCAGAGGTTGACCTTGGAAAATAATTTTACAATTGGGCAGGTGGATGAGTAGAGGAAAATTTATTTTATTACTATTTTTATGCACTATTACATATGCTATGTTTCCTTTGAAAGGAAATCATTCTAGAAGACTCTAAAGTAAAACAATTTCTCCAACCTTGCCAACTTCCAGTGCTTACTCTTCCACAGACAGCCATTTTCAATTACTTCAGTAATTTCTATATATCTCCATAATATATATATATATATATATATACATGTGTTCCCTTATTTACTAATTTTAGCCATCTTGTATTACAATTTCATTATAAAAGACAGGCATTGAGTCTCTATTTTACCCTTCCCCTCACTCCTCAACACCTAACACACCAATATACAATCACCTACATACTTCCCCACTTCTCATATTTACCCATAATAATATATCATATTTTAATTATAAAAGTATGATCTGTTCATATTATTAATTTTATGTAATTTTATTAAGCATGAGACATGCAGACTTCTCCATGGAGACCTTAGAAGGCAGAAGGATTTTGGGTCCCTCTTCAGTCTTAAACAGAGCAACTGCCAGCCTAGAATTCTGAATTCTGCAAAAGCAAGTTTCTTATATGAAAGAGAAATAAAGACTTTTCCAGACAAGCGAACACTGAAGGAATTTGTCACAACCAGACCTGCCCTACAGAAAATACTCAGAACTGCATTATACATGGATCAACACAGTAGACACCCACTAGTGTAAAACCATCCAAAAGCTAAAGTTCTCAGTTCATATAAAACAATAACACAAGAGGGAAAACAAAGCAATAAGGTACTACCCAAAATGATGAAGAGAATAGCGTCCCACATATCAACTCTATCGTTCAACATGAATTTTCTGAATGTCCCACTCAATAGACAGGCCGGATGAATGAATGAAAATATGCTGTTTCAAGAAATTAAAAAAAAAATTGTTCTTATATCTGTTACCTTAGATTAATAAAATATAGAGAATTAATCTATTTTAATAATCAAAAAATTGAGAGAGAACAATCTTTATATTTCAGCTTTATTTTGTCTCTACTATGTATCTAATTATGCCAGGGGGCTATCAAAGAACAAAACTTACAGAGATTTTCCTTTCTCTTAAGTTCATGTAAGGGGGCAGTCAAACAAACAAACACTTTCAAAGTATCATTTTAAGCAATAAGATAAATATATAAAAATAAGAAATGATAAATAAGTTCCTTTAATATTCTGTTAGTTATTTCCAAATATTTAATGTTATTATATAACAAGAAAGCATCTAATTTTCTAACATGGAAGAAAAATTTGAGTGTATGACCCTTAATAACTATTCAGTGATTGTGCAGTCATAGGGTGGACCTACTCTGTGTACCTTAAGCACCACTTTCTATTCTTCCCATCGTGCTTTGTATTGCTGAAGGATAACCTCTATTGATGTCTTGGATTTTAGATACACTAGGTTTTTTACTCTTTTGGTTTGAAGATGCATTATTTCCAAAGTAGACAACAATAGGAAAATAAGATGATTTTATTCTAAGGTTCATTTCCCACAGGATCATGATTAGGTTTGGCCCCTGTTCTTTGAGCCCCTTAAAGTTCCAGTAACTATTTATCCCGGAAGTATAAATAGTAAGTAATGGCTTCCTACTTTTGTTTCTCTTAGAGTGCTTTATCATGCCTTATTGGTGTCCTGGTCTTATTTACATCTTTGAAAGATTCTGTTATTAAACACTCTCAATGATTCATTTTGGGCATTTAACCTTCTTTTTTATTTTGGACACGGAGTGAGCAGTTTGAATTAGTGTGCAATTTTTACCACAGGTACTCTTTTTACCACAGATACAATTTTTACTACAAGTACTCTTGTAAAATATACATCCAAAACCAAATTATAAATTCTGTACATGTTAAGCATTAGTAAGTGTGTGATGATGTTTCAAATCAATATTTAGAAGTTTCTCTAAATCTTATCCAGAAGTATTTGTTGACATATTCTCTGAAAAGGTGAGCATGCACTGGAGAATGGATATATCTATATCTTCTAGAAGATAATCAAAACTGGCTTTGAAGTGAGATTAATCACCAGAGACATAAAATAATTGTGGACCATCATTTGGAGTAAGACTGAGCAAATCTGTGTTGTAAATGGAACCCTGGCCTATATCTGCCTTAATGTTCCATCAGTCCTATCTTTTATATATATATAAAATGTCTCTAGCCTCAGAATGTTGCATGAGAATAGGTATATTTAATTAAAAATATATATAAATATCACACACTGATTTTCTGTTCTCTAGAGTTAGGGTAAACTAACGTAATATAAAAGTAATTCCTTGGAGTTGTATAGGAGTGGTGGGATGGAAGAGAAAAAAGATTACAAAGTAGTCCAAATAAACCTTCTTATGGGTGATAGATATATTAATCATCTTGATTATGGTTCTGCTTTCTCAGGTCCATACAGCAGAGATAATCAACTTCTGCATGTCATAAATGTGCAGATAATTATATGTTAATTAAACTTTTAAAAGGCTTAATAATGCATTTGTTGTGATTTTTTTGCAGAAATATAAATTTAGCTTTATATTTAAAAAAATGTAGTGGCAGTGAGAAAGTGGAAAGGGCTTTGCTATTGAGAATTGCAGAAGAGATTATCTCTCTGTGACAAGCAGGATATAAGTGACCCTGGAATAGACTCCACTTTGCTTTCCTTCTTTCTATTATTCAAATATTCTATTCACACATCTGTGGCTCCTAATTCAAGAGAAAATACCTCCTGTATGGCACTTACAGAAGAAGACTCTTTGGAATTTGTGACTGGTCTCCCCAGATTCCTTGTAAGGCAGTGTGTAATGGATATCCTTACTTTAATGATGCTGCTGTTTTGAATCTTATGCCTGATAAAAGGTACAAATTTCTAAGCGCTGCCATTTTGGGCCTTGTGAGTCTTTTGCAATTGAATCCCACTGTTAGGTCTGTCTGGAAAGTCTCCAGCCATCTAATATGAAAAATAGACACATTGATTGAAGAAGATACAAGATACAAGAAACATTGTACATAGGACAGTGATGCCTCAGTCCCCTTCAGAGTAGGCACTTTGGGACCTCACACATCTCTCCCAGCATCTCTCTCTCTCTCTCTCTCTCTTTTTTTTTTAAATTCATCAATTTTACTTGTAGGTTCTTCAATCCTACCCCTGTTACCCTACAACATTAAATAGGCTAGTTTGCTGAGTTACAGAAGGAAGAATCTTAGATAGAAAGATTGTTTCTATCTTCTATATTCTGTTTGAGAATAGTTGCCTTTTTTTTAAGTGAACAATTAAATAACTTTAAGTAAATTTACCAAGTTGTACAGCTATTCACATAAATCAGTTTTAGAAGATTTCCTTCCCCCTATTGAGACTCGTAATTCCCATCCTCAACTACATTTCAAGCATTCCCCTCCCCATCACAATGCTCTCCACATCCCTCCCAACCCCGAAACCCTGGTGGACACCACCACCATTTGAGCACCATAGTGTTAATCAGTCAGTACCAATTTGATGGCAAGTACACGTGGGGCCCATTCTTCCAGTCTTGTGTCACCTCACTTCGAATAATGGGCTCAAGCTAAATCCAGGATAATATAAGCGGTGCTAGCTCACTGTCGTTTCTTAAAATTGAGTAATATTCCATTGTAAACATATACCAAATTTTAATAATCCACTCATGAATTGATGAGCACTTGGGTTGTTTCCATGACCTAGCAATGGTGAATTATGCTTCCATAAACATTTGGGTGTAGATGTCTTTATTATAAAATATCTTACGTTCTTTTGGGTAGATGCCCAATAATACTATTGTTGGATCAAATGGTAATTCTATTTTTAGTTCTTTGAGAAATCTCCAAATTCTTTTCCACAGAGGTTACACTAATTTGTAGTCCCACCAGCAGTGTAAGAGTGTTCCTGTCTCTCCACATCCTCTCCATCATTTGTGGTTTTGGGATTTTTTGATAGAGGTCAATCTCACTGGGGTTAGGTGGTATCTCATGGTGGTTTTGATTTGCATTTCTCTAATGATTAGAGATGATGAACTTTTTTTATGTGTTTTTTGGCCATTATTCTGTCTTTTGAAAAGTTTCTGTTCATTTTTGTTGCTCATTTATAAATGGAGTTGTTTGATTTTTTTCTTGTTAATTCTTTTGAGTTCTAGGTAGATTCTTGTTATCAGACCTTTATCGGAAGAGTAGAGAGCAAATATTTTCTCCTATTCTGTAGGTTGTCTATTTGCTCTAGTGATAGTGTCTTTGACTATGCAGAAGCTTTTTAATTTAATCAGATCCCATTTGTTTATTTTTGTTGCTGCATTAATTGCTTTGGGTATCTTCGAAGAGACTCCTAGATTTCATAAATGAATTTGGTGAAGTCTCAGGTTATAAAATCAATATACACAAATCAGAGGCATTCATATACACCAAAAATACTCAAGCCAAAACTCAAATCAAAAACGCAATACCTTTTACAATAGTCCCCCCGAAAATTAAATATCTGGGAATAAATTTGACAAAAGATACAAAAGACTTATTCAAGGACAATTATGAAACAGTAAGAAAAGAAATTGTAGAAGATGGAAAAAGATGGAAAAATCTACCTTGTAGATTGGTAGAATCAATATTGTTAAAATGTCAATATTACCTAAAGTGATCTACAGAATAAATGCAATCCCCATCAATGTACCATCATTACTCTTTACAGACCTAGAAAAAATAATTCTTCACTTTGTATGGAATCAGAAAAGACCTCATATAGCAAAAGCAATCTTAAGCAAAAAGAACAAACTGGGAGGCACAGTCTTCCAAACTTCAATTTGTACTACAAGGCAATAATAATCAAATCAGCCTTTTATTGGCACAAGAACAGAAGCTCTGATCTTTGGAACAGGACTGAGAGTCCAGAAATGAAACCATCTGCATATGGTGACATAATCTTTGATAAACCAGACAAAAATATGCATTGGGGAAAAGAACCTCTTTCCAATAAATGGTGTTGGGAAAACTGGATAGCTACATGCAGAAAAATGAAACTGGATCCCTACCTCTCACCTCTCACAAAAATACACTCAAGATGGCTTACAGACCTAAATCTAAGGCACAAAACCTTAAGAATTCTAGAATAAGATGTTGGGAAGACCCTTTCAGACATCAACTTAGGCAAAGAATTCTTGAAGTAGACTCCCAGCATCTCTTAACCTAACCTGTACACGTGCAACGTTCTCAGGTGTTCTGCTTGTTGCAGGCCCTCCACAATGTAGATCATTTTCAACAGATTCTTGACCATCTTTGAAATGTTTCTGCCATGCCTTTATTTGCAATTCACTCTTTGCATTGTCCCCCAAATCCTTTTGAATATATGAATAGTTTCTGCAGAGGAATGTTGAAGCTTACCACAAAATTTGATGCAGATTCTTTGCACTACTTGCTCAGTAATTTTGAATGCAATAGTCAAACAGTACACATGATCACTCAATAGCATCTAGTGCCCCATGGACTAGGACAGCAAAGTCATCATTATTTTCACGCATGCGCATTACTATCTGCTCGCCTTGATTGCCAGGTTACCTCAATGTTGTGCAAACTGTTCTTGTTATATTAGCAATGGCTGGATACTTTCTACAAACCTCATATACTTAGGGAACAGAATTCATAAATTCTGAATGCAATTTTTTAAAGATCAGAAGAGAGAAATCTAAACAATATACATCTTTGAGAAATATCTACATGACATAAAACTCTAAAAGAAAAAGAAAATCATTACCATAAAATTGATAGCATTAATTTATCTTACATGAAAAATGATAGTAAAATATAAAAGGAGAATATATTATTCTCACCTACTGGTAATACACATTAGTTATATGTATTAATTTTTATTCTAGACATTTTATATACTTTTTGACATATATTTCAATATAAAGTAATAGATATAATAAAACAAAAATGACACTTATCCAGATTTTAAATATTTTATGTCTTTAGACCATGAGGTAAAATCACATGCATAAAAATATCTAGGAATAGAAAACACTTTCATTAATCTGGAAATATAGTAGGTTAACTATTTCCTATTTAAATTGCAGAGCTCATGTTACAGCCAAATGTTAAATGTTTTAGAGTGTTGAGTCAAATTCCAGTTGGATATATCAGGGTGAGTTACAGTAGCCAAACTGACTTTGGCAGTAAAGGCCAACATTTTCATGAACATTAGGGTAATGCTAAATATCTTTTTGTAAATTAACAACATGTTAAATTTACTATAAAATTATACAGCATTTATGCCAAAATTCCTATGTCCATAGAAATGCAATTAAAGTATCATCAGTAATATCCTTATGGTTCAATGAAATATATGCAATAAACTATATGAGCACTCTTTATTGATATTATATTTAAAACATATCTTAAATATTTAGAGATAGACAATAAAAATAAAGCTTTTTTGTTTTCTAATGCAGTTGTCAATTAAACAGAATGAATTATCCTAAAAATGAAAATTCCATAAAAATATAAAATCATATATTAAATGCTGTAATAAAAATATGTTACAGAAGCATAAGATGTTTTGGGAGCACATTTAAAGGATGATTTTACACCTAGGGTCAAATTTATTTATTAATTAAAAAAAATTTAGACTTTCAACCAATATTTTTCCTATGTATGGCATAAAACACATATTCTTTGAATCACTGCCTCCTGACCACTAGCAAAGAAATTTTTGCCAGTATGTACAGGAAGACAAGAAAAAGATAATCTCAAAAAATATTCTGATTTATTAGTTATTAGTCATGTCTTACTATAAAATAGTACTAGAAATATATTATTAGAAATCTTACTGGTGTCAAGAATTTATGATCAATAACAAAGTAATTTAATGCATTGAGTATATATACATTTATCATAAAAATCAGATCCTCTAACTAATGTTTTTTTCTATTTTAACCTCAACCTATGTGTATAACATTGGCTCATAGAATTATTAATACATTGCCTCATCCTCTTTACTGCTTTGCTCTGCTTTCTTTTTCAGGCTGTGAAAGAAGATCACGAAGTTCAAGAGTAGAGATATCATTATACTGCTTTAAAAATATATAATTAAAATTAATATATAAAGAAGGTTACCCAAGTGCATACATCAACATTCAGCCTTCATGAAATGCAAAACCTGATTGAATTGCATGATTATTGATCATTGTCCATGTACCCATTCGAAGAAGGTGCTTATCATGGATCCTATTTTTGTTAGTTTTGCTTTACTTTTACTTGACAAACAATAATTGTGTACATTTATGTCACACAACCTGATGTTTTGATCTATGTATTCATCGTGAAATGATATAATCAGGCTAAATAACATATCCGCCATCTCATATGTATCACTTTTTGTGGTAAGAACATTTGAAATCCTCTACTTTAGCTATTTTGAAATATACAATAAATTATTGGCTACAGTCACTATACTGTGCAATAATAGATCACCAGAACTTATTGCTGCTGTCTAAGTGAAAGTTTGTAGCCTTTAATCATTTTCTGTCTGCCCCTCCCCCCAGCCCCTGGTAACCACCATTTTACTTTCTACTTCTAAGAGTTTCAAATTTTTGGATACTACATACAACTGAGATTATGCTGTATTTGTGTTCTTGTGCTGCGCTTATATAACTTAGCATATTGTCCTCTAGGTTCATCCATATCGTCACAAATGGCAAAATTTCCTTAATTTGGGGGGCTGAATAGTATTGCATTATATGCATTTTTTAATCCATTCATCTGTTGATGGACACCTTGATTTTTTTATCTTTGAATAAATAAACAACATAATATTGAATTACAAAGAAAAATTGAAAATGCATATATATAAAAGTCCATAGTAATATAAATGATTAAAGAAATAAAATAAGTAGAGAACATGAAATGATTTCTTTTTGTTTATAGAATAATTTTAAATGATATGTGTAGATACTTACCCCTATAGGAGTTAAAGCTTAATTCTCACCCCTCCATCCCTGATCCCACCCCAAGCCCTTGACAAGGAGAGAGTTTTAGTGATTCGCTTTCTAAAAATAGAATAAGGTAAGAAAAAATTATAAATTTACAGGGGATAAATGTGGCAAATACTACCTTAACTGAACGTTAAAGGTTAATACCACCAATAACATCCTGATATGTTGCAGCAAGAAGAGCACTCTTGTGTAAGTGTGATCTAATAATGACCAGTACTTTTCAAGACTGCCAAGATTATGATAAATAGAAAAGATTGAGAAGTTGTTATAGAAAAGATGAGACTAGAAAAAAATATGGAGACAAAATGCAATACGGTAGCCTAAATTGGATGCTAGAACAGAAAGAAGACATCGGTGGAAAAACTGGTGAATCAATATAAAGCCTTAAATTTACTTAATAGTAATGTACAATATAAGTTTAATCATTTTAACAAATGCACCATAATAATGAAAATTCTGACAATAAGCATAATTGAATGAAGGGTATATGAAAATTCTCTGTACCATTTTTGTAACTTTTCTATAAATCTAAATATTTTGAGATTAAAAGTATATATACACATATATAAAATTTCAACATTCAGATTAGATTACTTAAAAAAGTGACTGTAAATATGGACCATTGGCAATATTAGATAATAGAATACTATCTTCATCTATCAAATATGTACCAAACCCCTTTTGGACTTTGCACTAAATAGAAGTTTAGGTTCTTTTTTTTTTTTTTTTTTGCTTTTTGTTTGTTTGTTATCCTTGTGAATTCCTAACCACCAATCTGGTCTCATATAGGTTTGGGCCAAAAATAGACCTTCCAGTATTTTGTTTGCTTATTTTATTGTTCACTCAGGCATATGTACAGAAGTAAAATTTAAAAAATACAAATAAATGCTGTAGAAATGATCTTCAAATTCAGATCACAAACAATAGAATGATACTTTTAGAGAGATTGCCAGCAAATTGAACCTAAAGCTGAAAAATATATATATATATATAAACTTTTTTCTTTTCATAAAATTCTATGAAGGTTTAGAAGGTAAGAATTCTTAGTCATGAATTCAATCTACAGTCTTTTGCTTAAAAAATATATCTATAGGATAGCAAATCAGGTATTTAGAAACAAATGTATAAGTATAGTGGATTTGAATTATTCAATCATTGCCTACAGGATTACACATCATGGTGTTATCGCCAAAATATTTTTATGTGTAAACACAAAAAGATTCAAAATATTTACATTTGATGAAATCAAGAAACAGAAACTATTTAAATATGTGTTTATTATACTTTGCCAATGATTTATTTTTAGTATATATTAAGTGAGGCAAAATAATTTTACATTTGAGAATCACTATTAAAGTCATTTTTACATTCTCATGTTTTGATGTTTTCCATTCTGCCAATGGTGACTTTCCTGTAAATCATCAGAAAAACAAAACGAGCTACTAGTTTTCAATTGATTTCTTGTTAACAGATTAAAAAAATACAGCTTGGTATAATTTTAAAAAGTGAAATACTATGTGAAGTTCGAAATGTTAAAAGATACATATAATCTTAACATGTTAACAGAGAAAATTTTCTCCTAACCTTCAAAACTAACTAATGTTAAAGGGAGAATTTTATTAGGAAAAAAATGGTACAAATGAAGTATTATAAAAAGAGAGCACATCCTCTCTAGTTAAGAAATATTTTGTTTTTCAGAATTCACCATATTCAGAGACTGAAAGAATTTTAAACATTTTCATTCCTAAAGTATTTATTAACTAAACCGGTTAGAGCAGAGGGCTATCTTTAATGATTAACTGGTAACAGTAACTTTTCTATAGGAAAGTCTGAAATCAAACTCTCATTAAGAATGTTAGACAGTCACATTTTCACTAATGTACTATTGATATCATTGTGTTGAAGGTCTTCGATAGTATTAATTGGTACTACTTAAAGCCAATGTTACAGAAATCTATAAAATATTTTGTCTTTGTGGTACACATAAAGAATATAAGATAAATATAGAACTGAATGTCATATCTCATCAGTCTCTTGTTAGTTTTTTCTCTAAGACTGGGGGGAAGAAGCATTTTTTACACATTTTGAATTTTTATGGCCTGAAAAATAATTATTTCTGAGCCCTATATATCATTAAAATTTTATTCACTTAATCAGTTGATATTTATAAATATTGCTAATTTTCAAAATTTAATAGCTAATTTTAATTAAAACTGTTGTGAACATGCGAATTTTTTTAAATTAGTAACTTTTAAAAAAATTTAAATTCCAATTTACTTTATATTAGCAATTATGAAGCCATTAGCAGATTGTTCATTCCATAACATTAATGAATTGGCATAATTTACAGCTGGGTGTTTTGAAATAAGTATTTTTTGGCCAGCGGGTAAAGAGTAGCAGAAATGGTTTTGGCCATGTTGTAAAATAAGGGACCTCAATGAAGTTTTATAAAGTTCTTTATTTTTTTATTTTTTTGAGACAGAGTCTCACTTTGTTGCCTGGACTAGAGTGCCGTGGCATCAGCTTAGCTCACAGCAACCTCAAACTCCTGGGCTCAAGCGATCCTCCTGCCTCAGCCTCCCAAGTAACTGGGACTACAGGCATGAGCCACCATGCCCGGCTAATTTTTTCTATATATATTTAGTTGGCTAATTAATTTCTTTCTATTTATAGTAGAGACGGGGTCTCACTCTTGCTCAGGCTGGTTTCGAACTCCTGACTTGAGCGATCTGCCCCCCTCGGCCTCCCAGAGTGCTAGGATTACAGGCATGAACCACCGCGCCTGGCCTATAAAGTTTTTTAAAAGCTACAACTAAGTCACTTAATAAGGAGACAGACTTCATTTTTCACAGTAGATCAAATAAATCCATAAGTTACATAAATGCCCGCAATAAATATAAAGTCAGATAATTGATAAGAAAGCAGCAATATTTAAGACTCATTCAAATTTTAAAACAGGTAATAGAGACCACAAATATGGAGATTTATGTTTATGAGTAATATATATACAAGTATACTACCTTAAGAAGACATTATTGGCTAATCCTTTTCCTTTATATAAATAAAACAAATCTTTAAATGCTAATATGCTAAATGATTTCTCTTACTTTTATTTCTACTCTAAAGAAAAGATGTCTCCTTTGGTACTTCATCACTGTTATTTCTTATTTTAAAATTTAAACCTATTTTAAGAAAGTAGTCTTCTAGAATTAGCAGTCAAACATGAATGTCATTGTTCAACAGACATTGAAATTCAAAAACACTAATCATTACACGCTTAGTTATCAAGCATTCACTTGTTGCCAGGACATGGGCACTCAATTTTGTCCTATTACCACTAACTCAATTAGAAGTAGAAGCATATGCAGAGAAACACCAGCTTTTTCGAATGAGAACTTAAAAATATTTGTAAAGTCCTTTCCTTTTGTGTTCTACTAGATACAATTTTGTGCCTCGGCAATATGTGGATGGTGACTGGAATCTGGGGATGTGATGTGGCAGAGGGCATCGCCTCAGAGATTACTTTCTGGAATATCATTAATACAGATCGTCCAAATATGAATTAGAGAATTTACCTGTTAACTCCAAATGCTCAACATAAATTATAGGTATTTTCTCAATTATTTTATGACCGTTCTCAAATTCTATCAATCTTTTCTTCCACTTCCCCAATCCTAGTAACACAATTTATGCCTCATTAAATAAAATTTCATAATGAATATGGAGGCACCATCATGATTAAAGTGCATACATTTCCCTGATATGGGCTTTTGTATTTACAAAATAACACAAACACTATTATCATTTTTATTAAAAAATAGAAAGAAAATTAAGCCAGTATTTCAGTTTTCTCATAGTTAATAGGCACACATGACCATACAGTGTAGTGTTTAAACAATTCCGCAATATTTTATTCTCTATCTTTATTAAAATATATTCTTCTGGTAGATCCCCAAACTATCATTACAACTACTATTACTTTTTGCTCAGCTTTTGCAAACCAGTATATTTTGTGTATATACACAAGGGAATCTCCTGGCATTCTTGGTTTCTAATTTGAAAGCTCAGTATTTAATTTGCATTTTTACTGTGGATATCCTATAGCTTACATTTACCTGGAAAAAGCCTTTGGGTTACTTTTTGCTGCTAAAAAAACCGCTGTGCCTTGCATTGATTGGCAGTGATTTTCCATAGGCAAACACCTGCATGAGAAACACCTGCAGGTCCCTGCCTTTGGGAAGTAAAACACTTTCAAGCAGAAACTCTAGGGGTAAGCATGAACATTTCCAAACTGTTGTATAAGTAATCACAGAGGAAAAGGGACTTAAAAAAAATTAACATCTATTCTATTTTATTTGTTTATGCAGATGTAGACTGTGGATTATTTAGAAAAATGCTAGTAATAAAGTTGCAAATAATCAAATAAAACGGAGTGTTGGTTGTACGTAGATACAGTTGGAGCACTATGTATGTACTCTCTGGACTACTTTGACAGACTAGGTTTTTGAATGTAACAAGATAAGTCAACTTGAGTGGTAATATATTTTGGGAAATCAGCTCACTACAAATT
>CAUYRT010098898.1:0-14142 GCA_963574885.1 Lepilemur ruficaudatus
CTCCTTTATTTGCTCAATCCAAGAGGCGATGCATTTAACCATCAACCTCTTTAGTTTCCTTTTATCTGTAACAGTTCTTCAGACTATATTCGTATTTCTTTTTTGAGGCAGAGTCTCACCCTGTTGCCTGGGCTAGAGTGCCGTGGCGTCAGCCTAGCTCACAGCAACCTCACACTCCTGCACTCAAGCGATCCTTCTGCCTCAGCCTCCCAAGTAGCTGGGACTACAGGTATAAGCCACTATGCCCGGCTGATTTTTTCTATATATTTTAGTTGGCCAATTAATTTCTTTCTATTTTTAGTAGAGACGGGGTCTCGCTCTTGTTCAGGCTGGTCTCGAACTCCTGAACTCAAACGATCCCCCAGCCTCGGCCTCCCAGAGTGCTAGAAGTACAGGCGTGAGCCACCGCGCCTGGACCGCGCCCGGCCATCAGAGTGGCTAACTCTTAACGAGCAGGCAGAAGGCTGGTGGAAGGTCAGTGTAGACAGACTGGCGGAGGCAGAGATGAGAATCCAGCTTTTCTGGTGAGTTCCACTCTGCTGTAATACATTTTGTATTTCGCTTTACACGATCCTGGGCTCTGGTAGCTGTGCTCATTCAGCAGAACATGTTGCAGCTACCAAATACGATGTTTTAAAAATCACTTTCCTCATCGTACCAGTCTAGACCTGTCCCTTTGGAAAGCCAACTCTCAAGGAAACATCGTTCCCTGCTGCAGCCTGGATTTTGCTTCTGGCTGCTGCAGTCCAGGGATTTTCCAGCGAGAGAGAACTGTGAGCTTGAAGAGTCGCAGAGCCAGCCCGGGAAGATTCCTGCTGTGCGCTCTGCCCTGACCTCTGGTGGAATCCGCCTGTCAAGACACGGACCAAGCGAGAATCCGGGAGCCTTTGCCTCCTTCCCGCGTTTGGCCGGGAGTGTGCGTTGCGTTAGGAAGGCCGCCACTTCCTCAGGTCTCCAGGACCTGTGGAGGGACAGAATTTCAGACACCGCTTTGGGGTGGCCGAATGGCTTTTGACCATGCAATCCTTTAAGCCGGCACAAGAGCCACCCTTGGAGTTTGGAGGGAAGCGACCCTGCGCCTCCCGAGGCACAATGGGAGGGCATAGGCCTCAGACTGGCTAATGGGTGTCCTCCATCTCTCTAGCCTCTGGGATTAATTACGAAAAGGCACATGACCCACCTGCCTTCTTTCAGGATTAGCGCATGGACCTTGGGACACAAGCATCTCTCCTTCTCTGGGTTCTAGAATTTTAGGGGCCTGGTATGCTTGGACTGCCAGTCTCCCATCTCTTTGGTCACATGGAGAGAGTCTGCCTGAGACTTTAAATCAACAATGAGGAGGACAATGGGGTGTGGAGATGCGATGGGAGCCATCATTTAAGCTCCTGCTTCTGCTTGTGCCTAGAGTGAGCCAATAAATTCTCTTTCCTTCTAAGCTCGTTTCAGTTGGGTTTCTGCTGTTTGCAACTGGGAATCTCCTAATTCCTATGGCAATCAGTATTAGCCATCACTGTTATTAGTAGTAGTAATCAAAAGTGAGTTTGAAGTGGATATACTGTGGCCTTTTCTGACGCAAATCACGTTTATAATTCTACAGTGATCTGCTTTTAAGTGCCGGTCCCTCTCATTCCAGGAAGATAGGAACCATATTTGTTTTACTCGTCACTCGAGCTCACTGTCTGGTTGATAGTAAATCCTCAATAAATATTTGTGGAATGAATAAATAATTGCATGGCAATATTTACTGATGTGGGAATGTGATTTCCATTATCTAATACTATTATAGTTGTCTAGGAGAATGTGCTTATTTTTTAGCAAGTCATGCTGGAGGGTTAAGGGGTAAAGTGGAATGATGCCTGCTGTAATTTGGTTCAGGAAAAAAAGTATATCTGTGTCTGTGTATGTGCCGGTTGAGAGAGAGAGAGAAAGCAAATATAGAAAAATGCTAACCATTCTTGAAATTAAGTGGCAGCTACAGAGGTGTTCATTGTTCAACTTTTGTATGTTTAAAAATTATCAAAATAAAACATTAGGAAAAAAAAAAGGTTACCATTATCTGGATTGGCCCTCATGGACATCTTTCCTTTAGGAAATTTCCAATCCTGGCCAGGCGAGGTGGCTCACGCCGGTAATCCTAGCACTCTGGGAGGCCAAGGCGGAGGATCGTTTGAGCTCAGGAGTTCGAAACCAGCCTGAGTAAGAGCAAGACCCCGTCTCTACTAAAAATAGAAAGAAATTAATTGGCCAACTAAAAATATATATAGAAAAAAATAGCTGGGCATGGTGGCACATGCCTGTAGCCCCAGCTGCTCGGGAGGCTGAAGCAGAAGGATTGCTTGAGCCCAGGAGTTTGAGGTTGCTGTGAGCTAGGCTGACGCCACGGCACTCTAGCCCAGGCAATGGAGTGAGACTCTGTCTCAAAGAAAAAAAAAGAAAAAAAGAAATTTCCAATCCCTACATTATAAGAGAAATACATCAGATAAAAACTATTTGCATTACAAAAGAAATGCTCATTTTCTGGGAGAAAAAAATCTCCTCAAGTTTTCTTCAAATAATAGCAATTAAGATGATCCAGTGGAGGCACAAAGTTCAGCTGTAGGGGAAAAGAAAGTAGACCAAGACAGCAAATCTTTTCTTTCCTTCTTCCCTTTCTTCCTCTTTCTCTATTTCAATAAATTCTTTAAAAAGTTCTTTTTTTCCCCAGATGATGAAGTCACTGTTAAAAAAAAAATTCAGACAAGAAGGAAAGATGTAAAGGAGACATTGAAATTACCCATGATGTTACTGTCTAAAAATAAGAGTAAAAACAGGACAAAGCACTGTTTTAAGCACTTTACATATGTTAATCCATTTATACTTCACTAATAACCCTAGGAAGTAGTTTCTACTATCACTCACATTTACAGACGGGGAAGTTGAGGCACAAAGGGGTTAAGTAAGTTTCCTAAGATCAAAGTGCAGCTCCTCCTGAGAGTTGGAAGAGCTTGAACTTGAACTCAGGTAGTCTGACTGTAAAACCCTTGACTTTCACCACTACCCTACCTGGCCTTGCTTGAGAAAGAGGCACTCTGAGCTCTTTGGTAAATACTCTTTTGTACAGATATGTGCACACTTGCTCACACAAACACACACACACGTGCACACATACACGCACACACATCATAGTCACACACATGATCTATGTGTGCACATATGCACAAACACACATTAAAACACACACATTTTACAAAACAATCATTTTATTCATGACTCACATTTTACGTGTATTCAGAAGTAGACGGAAGAGTGTGATGAGTCCCTGTTTTGGATGAAACGCTATGAACTTAGTTGGTAACTACTGTCCCCAGCAGTTGAGAAGCCCAGACAAAAGAGTATAACCAGGGGATGTCCCTACATGGGTCCCTTTGGGGTGGCCCAGCTTCAATGACACAGACACAATGTGAAAGTTGAAGAGATTCTAGTACTTCCAGACTCTGGAGGGTACACGGCATGCCCTGAGGCCAGAAACACACACACACACACACACACACACACACACACACACACATACACGGAGGTCAGGTAGCACAGGCAGAGAGAGAAGGGACCCATGGCCAGTGCCTTTATTGAGTCTTGGGCTTTATCCAAACAGGTTTTCTGAAGGAGCTTTAATTGGCGGGTTTAAAGCAAGCAGTCCCTAGTTCCAGGAGGTCACGCTGTGATGGACAGGTGGTCACTTTAAGTTTGCAGGCAAATGTTTGAATGGTCCATTTAAAGGAAGCGGTGGGAAAGCAAGAAGCCCAGCCTGCTAGGCAGGAGAGATGCCTCTAAATTTTCTCTCTGGCCATCAGCTGGAGCCGTTACAGTGGGGTATAGTATTGGAAACTGTGTCGAGGGTGAATGAGCCCAGCTTCTGGTATGAGAAAGTTAAACATATTGAAAAATGGGTGCTGAGGCACATATTAATAAAATTGTAAGCACTCACTACAAGCCCATGTACCTGGCCGGGCGCAGTGGCTCACGCCTGTAATCCTAGCACTCTGGGAGGCCGAGGCGGGAGGATCACTCAAGGTCAGGAGTTCGAAACCAGCCTGACCAAGAGCGAGACCCCATTTTTACTATAAATAGAAAAGAAATTAATGGGCCAACTAAAAATATATAGAAAAAAATTAACCAGGCATGGTGGTGCATGCCTGTAGTCCCAGATACTCAGGAGGCTGAGGCAGAAGGATCGCTTGAGCCCAGGAGTTTGAGGTTGCTGTCAGCTAGGCTGATGCCACCGCACTCTACAGCCCGGGCAACAGAGTGAGAGTCTGTCTCAAAAAAAGAAACAAAAAACCCCCCCATGTACCCATCACTCAGACTCAATTTTATCTGATGGCTCATCTTATTTCATTTCTATTCCCACTACTTTTTTCTCTGTGTAGATTTTTTTTTTGAGACAGGGTCTTGTTCTGTCACCCTGGCTAGAGTGCAGTGGTGTCATCATAGCTCACTGCAACCTCAACTCCTGGGCTCAAGTGATCCTCCTGCCTCAGCCTCCCAAGTACCTGGGACCATAGACAGGTGCCATAGCACCTGGCCGCTCTATAGATTTTTTTCTGGGAATGATTTACTTTGAAATAATTTCAAACTTGCAGAAAAATTGTGAGTATAGTATAGAGAATACCCAAATACCCTTTATGTGAATTTACTGATTTTTAACATCTTGTTATGTATGCTTTACAGTTCTCTGTCATTCACTCTGCATGTACATATATATATGTACAAATGTACATAATATTATTAATTTTGGGGGCCATCTGACAGTAGGCTGCATGGCTCAGGCCCTTTACTTATTATATGTCAGTGCCCATTTCCTGAGAACAAGGATGTTCTCTTACACAGCCACAGTACGGTTATTAATGGAGGAAAGTTACTTGATACAATACTTATATCTGAAGTACATATTCCAATTTTGTTAATTATTCCAGTAATGTTTTTATCATTTTTTTCAATCTCTAGTACACAATCTAGTCCAAGATCATGCATAACATTTAGTTGTCACGTCTCTTTGGTCTCCTTTAATCTGGAGCTGTTGTTTAGCCTTTCTTTGCCTTTGATGACATTGACTTGGAAGAATTAAGGGCATTTATTTTATAGAACGTCTCTCAATTTGGGTTAAACTGATATTTTCTCTTGCTCAGGTTAGTTATTCCTGGCAAGAATCCTACTTGGTCAGGATGTTGTGTCGGTCTCAGCATATCACATCTGGAGGTATACAATGTCCATTGATGATGCTGATTTTCTTCACTGTGTCAAGATATTGTCTATTTCATCTACTGTATGGCCTGCTTTTAAACACTTAATAACATATGCTAGTCTTATTTAAGAAACAAGAAAAGGTAGACCTACAGCATTATTTTTCATGATGGGGTGGCATCACCACCACCGCCATCGCCGTCATCACTGTTATCATCATGCAAGACTTGTTATAGATCAGATATTGTGCTAAATGCTTTACCTGCTTTAGTGATCATAACCACCCAATGAATAAGAGGAACATGTTGCTGAGAGAAATTAAGTAACTTTCCAAAGGCTGAGTGAAGCTTTAAACCTGGCTGGCTACCTGAGATTTTTTTTTTTAAATGCAGTTCTCTAACTTTGTGTATTTTACTTATTTCCCAATCTTAACCTTTTACAAACAATGCTGCCATGAATATTCCAGAACACACATCTTTATGAGTCTTTTACTTCTCAGCCCTGAAAGGTCCCTAGAGTCCATCTCTTCCTGAAGTATTAATTGTAAGGCTGGCGGGGGCGGAATCCTCCTGGGGGCTTACACGTCCCCCCATCCCCACATCCTGAACTCCGCCACGTGGTTCCGACGGGGCTTCCTCGCAGAGGAACCACCCGCTGGGGCCGCTTCGTCGCGGAAAAACCACTCGCTGGGGCCGCTTCCTGTTTTGAAGCGGAGATGCGGCCCAGCTGTCACTCTGGACCGGCTCCGCGTCCAGACGGCCCGTGTATAACCCTCCTCCCTGGTCCGCGCGGTGCGACTTCTCGGGCCCCTTTCCCCGGGACCCTTGGACCTCGCCCGGGAGCGCTCTGTATATAAAGCTACCCTTTGTTTAGCACATTTGGTTTCTTCATTGCTTTTATTCCAAACTTTACATTAATGAGGTAGATATTCTTAAGTAAACAAATATATATTCGGCAGTAGGTCTTCTTATAAAGCCATACTGCTGAGAGTTGGGTTGATCATTCTTTTCTGACCAAGAAACTTCTCTGACAATAACTTAATAAAAGAAGTGATTACAATAGCAATGACACCCCTTGAGTACCCTGTATGTGAAGCACTGGGCCGTACCTTCTTCCTTTGTGCTTTTATTAATATTAATCTTTACAATATAACTCTGTGAGGTAGGTGTTGTCACCTCACATTCAAGGAGAGCAAACACCTTGTGGCATTCCTGATAGAGGGACATAGCCTCTGTTTACACGTATCTATGTGTAACTTTTTGCTTTGCAAAGTAGACCAGACCCCTTTTGCAGCATTCTAACTGCTTACATACTTGTATAAGTAGGAATTCACTTAAAATCACTATAAAATTCACCATGGAATTTACCACATCCCTTTTTACATGAGAGAGCTTGCAATGTTTATTTTTTTAAAATTTTTAATTATTCTATTTTTTGTAGAGATAGGGATCTCATTATGTTGCTCAGGCTGGTCTCAAAATCTTGGCCTTGTGAACCAAAATAAAATTTTAAGGCTCCCCCCCCCCACCGACTGACTGAATGGACCCCCTCGTGGCCAAAGGAATATGCTAAAATTGTCTGCCAGGAGGAGGGAGGTCAGACATGCCTCATCATGCCTCCCTCCCTTCTTGGAGTCCTTTGTGACCCATTGACAGGCCTAAGGGTAGGCAACACAAACCTGCAGGTCCTCAATTTGCATAACAAATCTATGTCCGGTGGCTTATCTCTGATAACCATTCCTTATGTTAAAACATTCCAAGCCTCTAGACAAAGCTTCATGTCTTTAACCAATTATAAACCCACCTATAACCTGTAAGCCCCCGCTTCAAGATGTCTCACCTTTTTGGGCCAAACGAATGTATGCTTCCCACGTATTGATTGATGACTTTACGTGTAACCCCTGTCTCCCTGAAATGTATAAAACCAAACTGTAACCCAACCACCTCAAGTCCACTTGCTCAAGGTTTCTTGGGAGTGGCTCCGGGTCATGGTCCTCAAATGTGGCTCAGAATAAACTTCTTTTAAATATTTCAGAGTTTGGATTTTTTTCGTCCATACCTATGTACTTCACTCCACGTCTGACATTTAACACATCTGCTGAAGGTTCTCTGCCAAGCACTTTCAAGCTGATAAATGCAACACCAGGCATGATGGCTTTAGTGTGTGGCCCAGTAATACACAATTATATATTTCCTAAAAATGGACACAGAGTTCTCAAAGGATGACATGTACCACTAGCAATTCCTGGGGTGACTCTACGTGGTGCAAGAGCAACTAACAATTCTAATGGCTATGCATTTATTTTAATGTCTCTTGGTACAAAGTATAATTGACTCATCAAAGTAATGGACACAACAAAACAGTATGGTGTTGGCATAAAAACAGACAGCCAGGCCAGTGGAACAGAGTGAGAGTGCAGAAATGAACCCATACCTCCAGCATCAATCGGTTTTGACAAGAATGCCAAGACCACTCAGTGAGAAAAGATTCTCTTCAACAAATGGTTCTGAACAAGTGGATATACAAGGTAAAAGAATGAATTCAGATCCCTACCTCACACCACACACAAAAATTAACAAATTGGTCAAGGCCTCAATTTGAGAACTAAAACTATAAAACTGTTACAAGAACACATAAGGGAAATGCTTCATGACTGTGGATTTGGCAATGGTATCTTAAATATGACACAAAAAGCTACAAATAACCAAAGAAAAAACAAATAAATTAGACTTCATCAAAATTAAAACTTTTGTGTTTCAAGGGACACTATCAAGAAAGTGAAAAGACAAGCTATAGAATAGGAGAAAATATTTCCAAATCATATATCTATTTTAAGGGTCTAGTAGTCAGAATACATACAAAATTCTTACAACTGTAAAAAGACAGGCCAGGCATGGTGGCTCACACTTGTAATCCCAGAGCTACGGAAGACTGAAGCAGGAGGATTGCTTAAGCCCAGGAGTTCAAAGTTACAGTGAGCTAGAATCACACCACTGCACTCCAGCCTGGCTGACAGAGCAAGATCCTGTCTCTAAAAAAAAAAAAAAAATTAATTAAAAAAGTTTTAAAAGTTAAAAAAAGAAAAGATAGTGTTTCCAACAAATAGTGCATATAAATTGGATAGCTACATGTAAAAAAAAAAAATCTTCACCTTCCCCTCTGCAAATCAATTTCAGATGGAGTATAGACAAAAACATAGGATGATGTCAGTTGGCAAAAGTTCTTTAAATAGGCCCAAAACATAAAAGAAAGTACTGACAAATTAGACATTAAGAACTTCTTTCCTCAGAAAACATCTCTAAAAGAGTGCATAGGAAAGTACAAAGAACTCATATCCTGAGTATATAAGGAACACCTATGAATCAATAACAAGAAGGCATAAGACCCTTCACCAAAGAAGATACACAGATGGCAAATAAGCCTATGAAAAGATGCTCAACGTACGTCATCAGGAAATTAAAATGATATACCTAAATACATTCCTAACAGAACGGCCACAATCCAAAAGACTGATTAATACCAAATGCTGTTGAGGATGTGGAACAACAGAAACTCTCATTTACGGCTGGTGAGAATACAAAATGGCACAGCTACTTCGGAAGACAGTGTGGCAGTTTGCTAAAAAACTAACCACGGTCATATCATACACTCAGCTCAGTATTTACTCATCTGAGTTGAAAACATATCAAAACATACGTCCAAGAAAAACCTGCACACAGACCTATGCAGCAACTTTATTCTTAACTGCTCAAAACTGGAAGCAACCCACAGGTCCTTCAAGACATAAATGGATAAACTGTGGTACATCCATACAACGGAATATTATCCAGCAGTGAAAAGAAATGAGCTGTCGAGCCATGACAAGACATGGAAGAATGCAAATGAATGCTGCTAATAAAAGCCAGTCTGAAAAAGCTACCTACTTTCTGGGGGCAGGCAAAACCATGCAGATAATCAAAACACCACTGCCAGGTGTCCAGGAGAGGGAAAAACAGATGCGGCACAGGGCATTTTTTGGTCAATGAAACTACCGAGTGATACTGTATGGCAGATAAATGACAGAATGTAACTACAGGCTTTAGTTAATAACAATGTATCGATAGTGGCTCATTAATTAAAACAAATATATCACGCCAATGCAAGATGTTAACAACAAAGAAACTGGGAGGAAAGAAGGCACACAGGAACTCATCCTACCTGCTCAATGTTGTGTAACCCTGAAACTGCTCTACAAAAGAAAGCACTACAGCCCAGCAGAAAAATAGGCTAAAGCCTTAAACAGGAGCTTAACAAAAGAGACCAAATGGCTGGTAAACATAAAAACCTTATTAGCACAGATCAGATTAAAAAACAAAATGAGAGATACGACTACACTTACCAGAACGGCTACTATGATATAAACAGTCAGGCAACACTAAGTGCTATTGAGTCTACAAAGCAAATGGAACTCATTCACTAATGGTAGGAGAGCAAACTGGTAACAGTCACCCTGGAAAACTGTTTGGCAGTATCCACTACGTCCCAGAAATGCATGAAAGTCTGCAGCAGCACTTACTCAAGAGCCAAAAACTGGAAACAACCCAAATACAATAGCAAGAGAGGAAGAATAATCGACGGTATGTTTATACAATGGAATACTATCAAAATGAACACATTTCTGCTGTACAGCAGGAATAATCTCATAAAAATAAATACTAAATGAACAAAGCCAGAAACAAGTGGGTTCGTGCTCTTAAATTCAATTTAGTTCAAAAACAGGTAAAACCAACCGGTGGAATCGGAAGCCAGGGCAGTGGGAGGAGGGCAGCAGGAGCCCTGGAGGGACCAACACGCCCTGGGCGCTGGTTATGCAGGAAAACTCATGAAGCTCGGCACTCAAAACGTGTGCACTTTCCCATTTAAATATTCTATTCAATTAAAGTATTACTGAAATATAATAAAGAGGTTTCAAATAAACACACACATTTCTGGCTTCTCTTGATGATCTCAAGATAGGGCAACAACTTAACCACGCACAGTGGGAGCCTGCCCTTTGGGCAAAGTAACAGCTCTGCAACTCTCCCCAAGCCCCAGCGCCAGCTACCACCTGTTACTTTTAACTGCTTCCCCAGTTTGCACTACCTGTGTGACCTACAGACAGCTGAGGTTTTGACTTCTGTATGAAGAGCACAGAGTCTTTGTTCATGGCAGCTCATTAGGTTACACAAATCCCTAATTTTAATCCACTAAAGCAACGGTTTTAAACAGCACTGATACTGCAGGGGAAGGCGCCTCAAAGGTGTAGGCTGTCTCAAAATCTCTTGACCTCCCTCTCTTCAACCAGAACAGCCTGGACGCACAGTGGAACCACCTGGGAAGCTTTTCAAACACCGAAGATGCCCCCCAACAGGCTCTGATGGGATTGGTCTGGGTGGGGCCTGGTCACTGGGATCTCTAAAAGATTCCATAGTATGTGCAGCTGCCAAGGGTGGGGAACACCGCTGTGGGGCTGTGGGCCTTGCCCAAACACCACTTCATGGGAGAAAAAGGAGTTCTATGACTAAAAAAGTGTACCGAACACTGCTAACTTCTCGAGTGTAGAGACACTATCTCTGCACAGAGACAGTGTAAACAGCTTGACGCATAACACACAAAGTGTGGAACTGACTTTATCCAATAAGGAATTACGGTTTTTCCCAAGTTAGTTGTCTGTGAAAGACAAAGATTTCAAACCCATGTTAAGTCCCTACTTTATTCCAGGATTATAAAATCTTTAGAGGTTATCCAGTCACACTTCCTTCAAAATACTAAAGACTCCCAAGTTTCTGTCTACCTAAAAAGTTCAACTATGGGGAGTAGAAGGTGCTCCTTTAAGAAGAAATCTTTTCATCCTTGGATAGAAACTTGATATTGTTAGAAGGTTACTATTTTAAGCAGAAGCTGTCTCTCCTTAACTGTGGCCCATGCTGAAGCAAGTACTCCTCCACTGGTACCCTGAAGCCTGAGGGGATTACGGCCCCTGCAGCCTCGGGAGAAGGTGAAGTCCTACTACCCCCAATTTATCCTGCTAGTGCCCTGCCCGCAAGTTCCTAAATTCATCTGAGAAAATCCAAAATGCCTATATTGGTAATCTGATCAAGAAAGGACTTGTTCATGCCTTTGGCTCGAGTCTGCCTGTCTCAGCTCTTTGGAAATGAACTATTACAAATATCCCTCCAAAAGAAAAAGAAAAGAAAATTCGCAGGAGGCCAACTAAAGGTGCAAGCTAAGGAGAAAAATTTTGCACCATTCTACCGGAAACAACAGATGGAAGTCATATTAGATTCCAAAATGTTGTTTCCATTGAGGTAACATTATTGCTTATTAAGAGTAAACTAAAATAATTATGAAGAAAAAGAGCCTATCTCCCTCATCCTCGTAGCCCCAGAGTAGTGCCGGCACAAGGCAAACACTCAATAAGAGCCTCCCCATCAGTCCACAGAAGAGGCTTACTTCTTCACTTTGTCCCACACCAACGATTCTTCAAGAAATGTTTCAGACTAAGTCTATTCTTACTCATTTCTTTAGGTTTCAATTTTAACATCATTTCTCCAGGAAGCCTGTTACCTCCTGCCAAGAACAGTGTTCCCACCATCGTGGGACACGCAGAGACCACGTCTGTCGTCAGCTTTGTACAGCAGCACAGTGCCCACCTATCACAGCAAGCATTCTAAAAATAGCTGTTGAATCAATGAATTTACCAAAGCAGAACAACAAAATACATGCTTAGGACTCAAAGGTAGCTCAAACTCTGCCTCTTACTAGCTGGGTGGACCTTCCAAATCACTTTTCCTCTCCGAAAAATCCCTATATACTTTGCAGCGTTTTCTTACAAATAAAATTCATAATGGGGTGACACAAAAAACAGTCAAAATAATTTCAATTATGAGAAAGATACTAAGAAGGCATGAATAACTGATAGAGCAATGGGCCTCAAACGCTTTGGTCTCAGGACTCCTTTCCATTCTTAAATAGTAACAAGGCCTTTAGTTTGTATAGGCTACATCTATTGATATTTGCCCTTTAGAAATTAAAACTTAGCAATTTTCAAAGATTTATTCATTTAAAAGTAAGTCTATTACATGTTAACATAAACACATATTTTTATGAAAAAAGTGTATTTTCTCCAAAAAACAGCAAGAAGAGTTTTCATTTTCACCAATCTTTTTAAAGTCTGATTTAATAGAAGACAGTTGGATTCTCGTATCTAGTTCTGAATTCTCCGTGTTGCAAAATGTTACCTCAGATTGGAACACGGGAAGATAACGCAGCCTCACAGTTTGGTACCACCACCACCTTCATCGGTGCTAACGTGTCAGCAGTTGTACCCACAATCGCCTGTGTATGACTGGTGCAAATGCTAACCAAGTGAAAAAGCCAAATGGTCTTTGTCTGATTACGAAATTATTTAGCTCACAGACTCCTGAAAGCACCTCAGGGAACCCCCAGGGCTCCATGCACCACACTTTGAGAACCACCGTGGTTGTGACCAACTGGTTTAAAGGATGCTTTTACGCAGGTTTGAGGAAGGCCTCTCTGAGAAGCTGAAACACTGGGATCCACAGAAGAACAAAAGGCGATGCTTTTTCAGAATAGAAAACAGCAAAGCCCTGAGACTAAAACTAGCGTGCACCAGGGAACACAGACGACTGCAGCACGCCAGAGAAGCAAAGACAAGCAAGAGTGGGACGAAGGCCAGGCCCGTCCGGGACCCTGCAGGGGCACGTCTATGGGAAAGGGAGGAGGATTCCACTGCAGAGCTTTAATAAGGTGTGGCCATCTGATTTACATTCAGAAAGATCACCAGGCTGACGAGCGGTGATTTCCATCAGAGGCCAGCGGTCCACCTGAGAGGAGGCCAGGGGTGACCCTGGAGATGACAGAGCAGAGCAGACTGGAAATGCATTCCTGAGGCAGAAGCAACAAGACTCAATTGGGAAGTGTGTTGGGGAGTAAGAGAAACAGAATCATTCTCCGTTTGGGCTTGAAACACCAGGCGACATGATGCCATCGGCAGGATGGGAACACTGTGGGAGGAGGCCCCAGCCTGTCCGTGAGGTTTACCCGTTTTCTCTACAATGAGCCTCTCCCAAGCCACCGTGAGACACTGCACCTACACTATGGCTGGCAGAGGTATGTCAACAGCAACAACACAAACACTGAACAAAGTAAGACCGAGGCCAAAGCAGTGAGAGGCAATAAAGACCTCCTTCCGGACACCACCAGCCATTCATCAGAACTCCGAGCAGTTCTGAGCCAACTACAGACGCACACACCTGTATCATCGCCCCCGCGTTTCTCCAGGCAGTCCACACAGGCGACAGGCAGTGTGTGCACTCTCGCTGAAGTCCGCACCTGCCATGTCCACATTAACCAGCAAGTACAACCTCTAGCTGGAGGGGATTCCCACTCACTCCCTCCTTCTTCCTAACCCCCTCAGAGGACAAAATCGACACATGCCATTGTAGTTTCCAGCCCCCATGTCTTCTGGGGCACCTTTGTTCTCTAATGAGCCTCAGTTTACTTATCCCCCAAAGAGAAGGATAACAGAGTCACTAACTTAAGTAACCAGTTAAATAAAAACAGAACTAAATGGAAGTCAGGGCACACAGATTCCTGTGTAGACTGGTGACCCTTCAGCACCAGGAGTGCTGGGACTGAGTACTAGCAAAGTGTCTTCAAAGGCCAGAAATAAACTACCGCCTGCATCTGGTCACTCCACTCAGCCCCAAAACCAGCAGGTGCACACACTGGGCCAGCTGCATGGGAAGGCCCACCCAGCCGGCTTGGGGGGGGGAAAGGGGGAGTGGAGGGGAGGAGGGGGGCAATGGGGGAGGGGAGGAGAGGAGGGGCAGGGGGAGCGGGGGGGCAGGGGGGCGGAGGCCAGAGGGTCGCGGAGGGGCG
>CAUYRT010098899.1:0-21341 GCA_963574885.1 Lepilemur ruficaudatus
ATCCCATGGCAGAAGGTAGAATCGAGCATGCAAAACAGAGCAAGAAGGGGCTGAACTTCATTCTTTTATCAGGAACCCATTCCCTCTATCACTAATCCACTCCTGAGATAACTAATTCATCAATGAGGGTGGAGCCCTCATTGCCCTCATTGCCCTATAATTGTCAATTATACCTGACAGTGAGTTATCAGACTGTCGAGTGTTGATCAGCCTGATAGGTGAAATGGTATCCCATTTTTTAAATTTTTATCAGTGAGTTTAAGCATCTTCTCGTGTTTAAGTGCCATTTGTATTTCTTTTCTAATAAACTGTATATTGATATCCTTTGCTTCTTTTAAAATTGGTTTGTTGGACTTTTACTGATTTATAGGGGCTCTTCATGTATTTGGGGAATTAGCCCTTTGTGAAATTAGCAGCAAATATTTTCAACAGGTTTTCATTTGTCTTTTACTTTACTTAGAATTGTTTATTTTTTGTCTGCCAGAAGATTTTATTTTTAAGTAGTTGAACCTTTTCTTTTTTTGCCTTTATGTATCTTGTCAAACTTACAAAGGTCTTCTCCGCTCCAGGATTATAAAAAGACATTCTCCCATGGTTTATTTTAAGTACTTTTATAATTTCATACTTACATTTAAAGAAAACACCAACTAGAAGAAGATATTTGCAATTGTACAAATGTAACTGACATTTGGTATTCAGAATATATAAAGATTTCCTAGAAATCAATAATAACAAAAAAAAAACTCCATAGAAAAATGGACAAAGGATATGAACAAACAATTCAGAGAAGAAAAACTCTAAACGGCCAAAAGATGTGAAAAGATGCTTAATTTCTCTAGTAATTTAGGGAAAAGCAAAGTCAGTGTTCCAATGTCATCAGATTGGCAACAATTTTAAAGGCTGAATATATTAAGAGTAGTAAGGATGTGGAGAAACACTGATATAAATAAACTTGGAAATGTAAATTGTTCCAACCACTTTGGAAAGCAGCTTGGCAATATCTATTAAAATTGTAATACTCCTACCTCCTCCTGCCCCCATGACCTCCACCTCCTGAGATTCATGCCCTTGTGTAATCCCCTCCCCTTGAGTGTGGGTTAGACTTAGTAACTCACATTGAATAAATAGAATATAGCAAAAGTGTTAGGATGTGACTTCTGAGATCTGCCTTGCAAGAAACGTTAAAAGAAGTTCTTCAGAGAGAAGAAAAATGATATAAGAACTTAGATCTACATAAAGAAAAGAAGAGCATTCGAAAAGGAATAAATGAAGGTATAAGTAAAATATTTTGTTTTTCTTCTTCTTAACTGATCTAGCAAGAGTTTGTTTAAAAACTAGTAATAACACTGGGAGGCCGAGGCTGGTGGATCGCTCAAGGTCAGGAATTCAAAACCAGCCTGAGCAAGAGCAAGACCCCATCTCTACTAAAAATAGAAATTAATTGGCCAACTAAAAATATATAGAAAAAATTAGCTGGGCGTGGTGGCGCATGCCTGTAGTCCCAGCTATTCGGGAGGCTGAGGCAGGAGGATCGCTTGAGCCCAGGAGTTTCAGGTTGCTGTGAGTGAGGCTGACGCCACGGCACTCACTCTAGCCCCAGCAACAGAGCGACACTCTGTCTCAAAATAATAATAATAATATATTGAATAATTATACCTTATGGACAAGGAAAATGAATGCCAGAAAAGCTTATAATATTTCTGCTATAAGGGACTGAAGAGAGGAATTGGGAACATTCTATTTTAAGGTACCTGCACTATTTGTGAACTGGTATAGTGTTATTTAAAAGTGGACTTGGATTAGTTGTAAATGTATATTGCAAGCTCTAGAGCAGTCATGAAAAAAAGTAAAAATATGAAGTATAGCTGGCTGCAGTGGCTCACATCTGTAATCCCAATGATTCAGGAGGCTGAGGCAGGAGGATCACTTTAGCCCAGGACTTTGAGGCTGCAATGAGCTATGATCATGCCAGCACTGTACTCCAGCTTGGTTGACAGAGCAAGACCCTGTCTCTTTAAAAAAAAAAAAGTATAATTGATAGGCTAGGAGAGGAGAGAAAATAGAATCATTTGAAATGCTTAATTAAAATCAGAGAAGACAGAAAAAAAATGGAAGACAAAAAGAAACAAAAACAAAGGCAACAAAGCCAGGCGTGGTGGCTCATGCCTGTAATCCTAGCACTCTGGGAGGCTGAGGTGGGAGGATCACTTGAGCTCAAGAGTTTGATGCCAGCCTGAGCAAGAGAAAGACCCCCGTCTCTACTAAAAAAACATAGAAAAAATTAGCCAGATGACTAAAAATAGAAAAAATTAGCTGGGCATGTTGGCCCATACCTGTAGTCCCAGCTACTTGGGAGGATAAGGAAGGAGGATCATTTGAGCCCAGGAGTTGAGTTGCTGTGAGCTAGGCTGACACCACAGCATTCTAGCCTGGGCAACAGAGTAAGATTCTGTCTCAAAAAAAAAAAATGCAAAGGCAACAAATAGGAAGTGGTTATAAGTATGGTATGGCAAATATTAATCTAACTATATCAATAATTACTTTAAATGTGGTCTAAATATATCAATTACAAGAGACTATCGGAATGGATTAAAAAACAAGACCCAACTATATGTTGTCTATATGAAACCTACATTAACTGTAAAGACACAGATAAATTAAAAACTAAAGGGATAAAGAAAGATATACCATGCTAACACTAATTAAAAGAAAGTTGGAGTAGCTATGTTAATTTCAGACACAGCAGGTTTCATAACAAGGAAAAATATTAGGGATGAATAGGAACATTATGTAATGATAAAAGGGGTCAGTTCTCCAAGAAAACATAACAATCCTTAATGTGTATATGCCTAACAACAGAGCATCTAAATACATGAGGCAAAAACTGATAGGATTGCAAGGAAAAGATGAATCCACTATTATAAGTTGGAAACTTTAGCCCTCCTCTATCAGTGATTGACATATCCAGCAGGCAGAAAATCAGTAAAGAAATTGTTCAACTGCATGGCACCATCAATCAACTGGATCTAATTGACGTTTATAGACTACTTCATCCAACAACAGCAGAATACATATTCTTCTTAAGCTCACATGGAACATTCACCATGATAGGCCACATCCTAGGCCATGAAACACTCCTTAACAAATTTAACAGAATAGACCCCTTACAAAGTATGTTCTCAGACCATAATGGAATTTAATTAAGAATCAGTAACAGAAAATCCCATAATATTTGAAAATTAAACAATACACTTCTAAATAACACATGGGTAAAAAGAAGAAGTCTCAAGATAACTTAGAAAATATTTTGAGATAAATGAAAATGAAAACATGACTTACCAAAATATGTGGGATGCAACAAAAGCAGTGCTTAGAGGGAAATTTGTAGCATTGAAAGCATATGTTAGAAAATAAGAAAGGTCTGAAATTAACCATCTAAACTTCCTCCTTAGGAAACTAGAAAAAGAAGAGCAAATTAAATCCAAAGTAAGCAAAAGAAAACATATATAAAAATTAGAGCAGAAATCAATGAAATTGAAAACAGAATAATAGTAGAGAAAAATCAGTGAAATCAAAAGCTGGTTCTCTGAAAAGATTAACAAGATTGATAAGCCTCTAGCCAGGCTGACCAAGAAAAAAAGAGAGTAAACAAGATTACTATGGATAGGCCCACATGACAAGGAATCAAAGCCTGACAGCAACCACCTGAGTTGCCTTGGAAGTGGATCATCTTTGGCCTGCCAACAGCCATGTAAAAGATCTTGGAAGTGGACCTCTCCCCCTAATTGAGCCTTCAAATGAGACTGCAACCCCAGATGCGAGCATAAGTGCAGCTTTATGACAGACCTTGAGCCAGAGGCCCCTAGCTAAGCCGTGCTTGTATTCCTGACCCACAGAAACTATGATACAACAAATGTCTGTTGTTTTTTAGCTGCCGAGTTTTAGGGCAATTTGTTATGCAGCTATAGATAACTACTACATACCCTCTGACCAAGAAATTCCACTTCAATGTACCTACATTAGAGCAGTTTTTCCAATCCTTTTGATGTTAAAGAATATATTTAAAATGCCCTTATTGGTACCAGGTCACTGGGATAAACAGTGTGTTCTTGGCCAGAGGCAACAGTCCCCAGGGTCAGCAGCTGGGTACAGCCAGGGCCATCGTTTTGGAGGGCTAAGGGGATCAATATATCAGAACACCCATAACTCAGTTGGAAAGCTCTATCCTGGAGAAACACTTCCACTAGCATGTTCATTGAATCTTCACTTATAATTGCAGAAGATGGAAGCAACCCAAATCTAACAGTAGGGAAAGAGATAAATAAATTGGATAATTCATACAATGGAAGTCCATACAATAATGTTATAGTACTATCATATTGGATAATGGATACAATAATATTCAGCCCCGTGCATTAAAATGCATGGCAAAATGCTCAAAAAGTAAGAGTTTGCTTTTTAATAGGAGATGTTAACCCATGATACATGCTGATATATGTGGATTTATTCCTGACCTTTTGTTTTCTGTTTACATCCTTTCTTTTTGCCCCCACCTCCATTTCTTGCCCTTTGTCACATTTTTTCTTTGTTCCACACATTATTACTTTAATGGTTTGAAAGTCACATGTACCTACATGTATCAAAATTGCTGTTTCCCCAAAAATGATATTGAGAGAAAATTTATTGTGAAAGAATATATTTATCATAATACCATTTACATAATCTAAAACACAAAACAAAGATGTATATTGGTGTGTGTGTGTGTGTGTGTGTGTGTATACAAATGCACATGGACAAGAAGGAAACACATCAACTTCCAAATGGGGGTTATTTTGGGAAAAGAAGTCAGGTGAATAGGATAAAGTGAGGGCTTCAACTACTATTTTGTTTCAAAAACAAAAGGATCTGAGGATCTGGAGAAAATAAAATTTGCTCAATTTGTGTGACAGGTGCATTCAAATGTATATTTCATATATTTCATACTCTACTTTTCTGAATGTCTGAAATATTTTAAAATATTTTATAAAAGAATATGCATCTTCTTTTGAGTACAAAACACATATACATTAGGCTTATTGATGGTGTTGCTCGATCTCTCTATATCTTCACTTATTTTGCAATGTATTTGATTTATGTATACCACAGAAAGTGTGGTTAAGTCTCCCACTATAATGCAGACTTCCCGATCTCTCTTTCTATTTCTAACAGTGTTTGCTTTATATATTTTGAAACGACATTGCTTGGCACATAAATTTTCGTGATTGTCATCTCTTTCTCAGTGAATGAAACTACCTGTTCTCTTTAATGTTTTTTACTTCGAGTTCGTGATTTTTCTGATATTAGTATTGCTACAAGTCTCTTTCCTTTCTCGCCTTTCTTTTTTTTCCTTCCCTTCCTTTCCTGCCTCCCTTTCTTTTTCTTTTTTCTGCTGTTATTTTACTGGCATATATTTTCCATTCCTATTTCTGCTTTAGGTGAAAGTCATACAAACAGCATATAACCGGGCTTTTAAAAACAAAATGCTCAAAAAGTAACAGTTTGCTTTTTAATAGGAGATGTTAACCCATAATATATGCTGATATATTTGCATTTATTCCTGACCTTTTATTTTCTGTTAACATCCTTTCATCTTGCCCCCACCTCCATTTCTTGCTCTTTGTTACATTTTTTTCTTTGTTCCACACATTATTACTTTAATGGTTTGAAAGTTACACATCCTATTTCTGTTCTGTTGCCCCTAAAATGTTTTCTTCTATTATGCATTTTTTTTCTAGTAAGAGCAAAACTTTCCTACTGTTGTGAACATAGGAATTCTTTACACTGGCTGCAAATGTCAGAGCTCCATTATAAAGTGCAATTTAGAGTTCGGTAAAATTGTATAAATCCGAAAGGCATAACTAACATTTTTTAACTGCAGTGCAATTAACAGAATGTGAACCCGTGTTGTGCTCATAATCTTTTGGATAGACAAGTTTGATTTTGATTAACAGCAACAAATTCAACTATAGACAGCTTCAATTTGCTTCAACCACCAGGTTAAAAAAAAATTTAGCTTCTTGTAACCCTAAATACAGTTTCACATTTCGATGCTTCCAGCACAATCGCAGCATGTAGCGTAGGATGTGATATAGTAATATAATTGCTCTCATATTGGAATTAATCAGAAGGAATGTGCCGATTTTATTTTATTAGGAAAAAACAGAACAGAACAGAGCAGACCAGAAGGGACGACGGCTCAACGTTTGTCATTTGTTAAAGCTGGCTGTTTGTTACATTTTTCGCTGTCCTTTTCTGTATCCTTGACGATTTCATCATTTAAAATGAAATAATGCTTTCGGGCCCACCCGGATTTGTGGAGAGCAGCTGCCGCCCCGCCACATCGAGGGGGCGGGTCCGGCAGGCGCTACGATCACTTCCGGCGCCGCAGTCGCCGCCCCCTGCTGCTGTCTAGCGGGGGAGGAGCCGGAGCCCGAGCAGCGGCTGTGGCGATCTCGGCGGTCGTGGCGGCCGGAGGTCCGAGCTGTGCTCCTCTGAAGAGCGCGTTGCTGTCTGGACTGGGTGAGTGAGGGGCCGATCGCTTCCTGGGCTCCTCCAGGCGCTGGCGGTGGGGCGCGTGGCCGGGCAGGGGCCGAGGATGTTGGGGGGTTCCCGCGAAGTGCCTTTCAGGTCGCCCCTCGGGAAGGGGTGGGGCGCACGCGGGACCTGAGCGCAGAGCGCGGCCCGCGTCCTCCCTGCTGTCTGTCCGGGGGCTGCATCCTCCGTTGCCGAGCCCCTTTGGTGCGGCGCGGCCCCCACTCGAGTGGCATTGACCGCTGTTCGGGAGGGGAGTGGCGGTCGCGGCCCTGTCTCCCACTTGTCCCTGCCTCTCCTGCCTTCTCTTTCTCCCTCCTCGGCCCCTTTGCGGAGCTCTCGTGGCCTTTCTTCCCCCATTTTGCTGTTGTTTTGCCAAATGGTAAATGGTGGAGATTTTTAGGTAAAAATATCATTCCTGGGAAAAAGAATTGTTGCCAGAAAAAAAAAAAAATGATTCTCGGGGGAAATCTAGACCCACACATGTCCTTTTCTTTCTTCCCCCCCTCCCCTGCCACATGGGTTTGGGTCTACCATTTCAGCCGAAAACGTTTTCCCATCTCTTCTTATGGCATTGTGCCCCCCGCCCCCGTGTCATGCGAGTGCGCGCTGCCTTCATGACAGCCCCCTGCCCCTCCATCCTCCAGCTCCCGGCGCGTCCCTCCGTGCGCATGCGCAATCGCGGCACGCGCACACCCTCTCGCACACCCTCACACCCTGGGGGCCTTCCCGGAGTGTGGCTCCCGCTCCCGCCCTCTCCTCTCTCTCTCTCTCTCTTTCTCCCGCTCCCTCACACCCTCCAGCGCCTCCCCCTCCCCCCCACGTCCCCTCAGGAACCGGCCGTCCTCTCTGTGCCTGGGTGCGCACGCACACACGCCCCCTCTGGGACCGCCCTCTCTCTGCCTGCCACACACACGCACACACACACACACGCACACACACGCGCGAGGACATTCTCTGCCGGTCCGCATACCCTTCTCAGTGCTCTCCTCGCCTGCTCTCTGTGCGCCATGTGTGTCAGTGCTCACACTCACAGAGCTCCTGCTCCGGGGACGCCGCCCCCCTCCCCGCTTGTCACATTCACATGTCCCTCTCCTGTGCTGCCCCCCATCCGTCGGAGCCCGCTGCGTCGGCTCACACTAGCATTTCTCCGTTACCGCCGCCCATTTTGAGGAGCGCACACACGAACTTACATGCTCCTCTCCGCTGCCACCATGCCCTTCCCTGCCTGCGCTGTGCACGGAAACACAGGCGTCCCTCCCTAGTTCCAGCTGCCACACAGACAGCTATGCACGCACGTTCCTTTCCGCTTGTACTTACACACATCCCTCTCCTCCACAGCCACCCCACCTACGTCTGTCATTTTCAAACCCACATCCAGAGTGAGTCCCATTCTGTCTAACACTCACTCCTACCCCTTCCCCCTACAAACATGGACATTCCTCCGCTGCAGGATTGCCGGTACCCTTCCGTCTGTCCCTCTCCTCCTGACAGACACGTGGGCACTCACGCACACACAGTGATCTATATTTTCCACTTATTCCAATTTGCATTTCCCTTGTATGTCTGCAAGGCTCAGAAAAACCCAGACACCCCATAAAAAACCCACAACAGTCTTTCCTTTTCCCACGCTGGCACAATTCCACAGTACTTCACCTACCTTCCAAGCGTCCAGTCACCCCCCAGCTTCTGTGAGATTCTCCCCTAGGTCTGGCTTTCCTGCAAACCCAGTCTTGTAATCATTTTGCCAACGTTAAAAATGTGTTCCAGGTCTACACCTGACAGTCACTGGAATGCTACTCCAGGCCTTAGAAGAAAGCGAAACTAATTTTAAAGTCCCCTTATTGTTTATGTTACCTGCCTGCTGAAGTGACAATAAATCTCCCTGCTCCTTTATTCTGAACTGATTTGACTTTCCCATCTCAAAAAACGTGTGCAGGGAGCAGGAGCCTTTCCACCCGAGCCCCAGCTTATTGGAAACCCTCCCAAGTCAGAGCAATGGGTCAGGAATCTAGCAAGCCTGTATGGCCCAAACCAGCAGGAGGGTATCAATCCAATACAGGCAGGAGGTATGGAAGAAGGCATGCTTATGTCAGTTTCAGGCCATCCATGAGCCAGCAGGAAAGGATTACCAGCCAGAGAAAGACGACCTCCGAAGTCCCAATGCACAGATCAGCCCCCAGTCAAAGCACCAAGAGGAGCCGCTCGCCATTTTCCGCCACTCGTCGTAGTTGGGATGACAGTGAGAGCTCGGGAACCAGCCTGAGCGTTGATAATGAGGACTATTCCAGGTATCCACCAAGAGAGTACAGGGCTTCGAGTAGCAGAAGAGCAATGGCCTTTGGACATACTGACTCTTACGGGGCAGATGACAGTGAGGAGGAGGGGGCTGGGCCTGTTGAGCGACCTCCAGTGAGAGGGAAAGCTGGCAAGTGTAAAGATGATAAGCTGTATGACCCAGAGAAAGGGGCAAGGTCTTTGGCTGGGGCACCGCCACAGTTCTCTAGTTTGAACCGTGATGTCAGAGAGGAGCTTGACAAGTTAGATCCAGCCTCTGCAGCAAGATGCTGTGCTAGCAGAGCTGAGTTCCTGCAGCAAAATGGTGTGGCCTCACGGTCATCTCCCGCTGAAGGCAAGGTGGCTACAAATGGTGACAGCTTGGAGAGGGAGAGACAGGAGCAGAATTTGCCTTCATGTCCCAGCAGGGCTCCTGTGAGTATTTGTGGTGGTGGGGAAAACACCCCAAAGAGTGCAGAGGAACCGGTGGTGAGGCCCAAAATCAGAAATCTGGCCAGTCCAAACTGTGTGAAACCAAAAATATTTTTTGATACTGATGATGATGATGATATGCCACACAGTACTTCCAGGTGGAGGGATACCGCTAATGCTGATGAAGGCCACTTGGGTGGCCTAGCAAGAAGAGGCAGGGGCGAGAGTTCAAGTGGCTACTCTGAGCCAAAGTACCCCGAAGACAAGAGGGAAGTGAGAAGTGACCAAGTGAAGCCAGAAAAGATGGCAAGACGGCGACGCACCATGGCCGACCCTGACTTCTGGACATACAGTGATGATTACTACAAATACTGTGATGAAGACTCTGACAGTGACAAAGAGTGGATTGCTGCTCTTCGTCGGAAGTATCGAAGTCGAGAGCAAACCCTGTCCTCCAGTAGTGAGAGCTGGGAGACTCTGCCCGGGAAAGAAGAGCGTGAAGCTCAGCGAGGTAGGGTGAGTGCCGAGGCCGGCGCCAGCCCCGGTGCGAGTGCCAGTGCCGGCTCCAGCGTCAGTGCTGGTGCCAGCGCTGGCAGTGATGGCAGCAGTTACCTTGAAGAAGTTCGAGAAGCATCTCTTCAGGAAGAGGAGCAGACGTCCCTGGAAGAAGGAGAAATTCCCTGGCTGCAGTACAATGAGAATGAGAGTAGCAGTGAGGGGGATAATGATTCTGGTACCGAGTTGATGCAACCCGGGGTGTTCATGCTGGATGGGAACAACAACCTCGAAGATGACTCCAGTGTCAGTGAAGACCTGGAAGTGGACTGGAGCCTCTTTGATGGATTTGCAGATGGGTTAGGAGTGGCTGAAGCCATTTCCTATGTGGATCCTCAGTTCCTCACCTACATGGCGCTTGAAGAACGCCTGGCCCAGGCAATGGAAACCGCCCTCGCGCACCTGGAGTCTCTTGCGGTGGATGTAGAGGTGGCCAATCCGCCAGCTAGCAAGGAGAGCATTGACACTCTTCCCGAGATCCTGGTCACTGAAGATCATGGCGCGGTTGGTCAGGAGATGTGCTGTCCTATCTGTTGCAGTGAATACGTGAAGGGGGAGGTGGCAACTGAGCTGCCGTGCCACCACTATTTCCATAAGCCGTGCGTGTCCATCTGGCTTCAGAAGTCAGGCACCTGCCCTGTGTGCCGCTGCATGTTCCCTCCGCCACTCTAAAGACCAAGGCTGTTTACTCCTGGTCTGATTATTTTCCCCATCTGAAAGCCACAATACTGCAGGAGCCCTCTCAAAATTAACAATGGAAATGAAACCAATCAGCCATTTAGACTAAACCTGTTGATTCCTTGTGATGATTTCCAGTGTGAAACGGTTGTGTACGATTGCATTAAAAATCATCATCTTTTAGAGGTTAGAAAGGGAAAACTAAACTTTTCTAAATGCTACTTGAGATTGCAGTAAGAACATTTTCTAACCTGAAAGTTGAAATAAGTCGCATTTGTTTTCTTAAGTAGAATATGTTGCTGTTAATTGTAATGTCAGATTTATCTATTAAATATGTTCAAAAGGCAAAATCATTTTTGTTGCATGTTATATGTTAATGTTCCTGTAATTGCAGTGCCGTAAAAGCTTATTAAAGTTCTTTTGGTTTTACATGGTATAATGGAATTGTTTGGTTTTTTGTGAAGCAGTGGTACTAAGTGACTTTATAATTGATCCCTTGCATTTGCATCAAAAGTAGAGTTTTTTTGGTGTTCCCAACAGCAGAAAAACTTTAGTTTCACTGGAAATGCTGACTCCAACACCAGCAAAAAAATTAAGGGTAATGATTTCTTAAAGTAACAACAAAGTATGTAATTGTCAAACTTCTATAGGGGAAAAGGTCAAATAGAGAAAGAAGGAAGGAAAGAAACAACGAAAAAGCATGGTAAAGATACAGAACAGTGGTAGGAATAAAATCAAACTGCATGTAGGGATGAATGAGTTAAAATCACTTTTGAGAAAATACAAACTCTCAGAGAGAATGGGTAAAAGAATAATGCCATGTGCCAATTTTACAGTTTAACACGGTGACACAGATAGGAATAGAAAAATACATGCCAGGCGAGTGCTGCAGGCAAGTAGGGGTACCCACCTGCACAGAGTGAACAGGTGTTAACATTAGGCCATATTTGCTTCAGATCTCTCTCCCCTCTTCCCCTTCCCTTCCTCCCTCTCTCTCCCTCCCTTCTCTCCAATACATAAAATTCTCAGGCACAGGTGGAGTTGCTCACCCCATCGTATTTTCCTTCCTTCCTCCACAGAGGTAAGCATTACCCAGAAAATGGTGTGTTTACTTCTCATCTGTGTCTTTAGGCATATATATGACTGCGTGTGTGTATATGTGTGTAGATGTTATGTGCGTGTATATATCTATCCATAATCAATATAGAGTATGCTTTTAAAATGGACATAATTGACAGAATGTATGTATCATTTTGCAACTTCATTTTTCCGGGCTTAGCCATTGCGATAACATGTGGATCTAGTTCATGCATTTTAACTGCTGTATACGAAATACTCAATTTTATGACTTACCGCAGTTTATTTATCCATTCCCCTCTGGGTGGACATTTAGGTTCTTCCCAGCATTTTGTGGCAGTGGACATACTGAAAAGATGTCCCTTTGTGCACATGTGTGAATTTCTCTAGGGGGTGAGTATGTAGAAGTGAAATTTGGGGGTCCTAGGATTTGCACATCTTCACCCCGACTGGATATTGCCACGTTGCTTTCCAAAGTGGTCATACTCATTCGTGCTCCCACCAGCAGTTTATGACAGCTGCTTTTCCATATCTCCAACAGTCTGGATGTTGTTCAGCCTCACTGGTAACCAGTGAGGTGTCAACTAACACACCAGTGAGACATTGTGTCCATCAGAAAGCAATAGTTTTTCTTTGTGAGAATGTCTAATTTGGGCTGGGAAGAGAAGAAAGGAGAAGACTCCCGCAGTTGCGTGCGTGTAAAATAGCAGCCTTTGTGTAGCGCAGTTTGGGTAGCAGCTACCTATCCACATGCCAAGTGGCGCACGTCCTTCAGCCCAACTCGGATACTTTGGTAGTATGGGATTCACACTGCGCAGCAGGTAAAAAGTGGACGTACTTCTATGGAAAGGTCTCCAAGACATGATGTTAAGTAAAAACAGCACAGTGGAGAGCACTACATACAGTCTTTATGTAAAACAAAACCTTGCAAACTACGTATGAAAATGCATAAGAATGTCTGGAAGGCTACATGCCTACCTGATGGCAGGGGGTACCTCTGGGGAGGGACAGAGGATTGGGGTAAAGCAGTGGGGAAGGACGCTTTTGATTTTCACCTGAGATAACAAATTTGCTTGATATTTTTTTTTTTTTGAGACAGAGTCTCACTCTGTTGCCCAGGCTAGAGTACCGTGGCATCAGCCTAGCTCACAGCAACCTCAAACTCCTGGGCTCAAGCGATCCTCCTCCCTCAGCCTCCCGAGTAGCTGGGACCACAGGCATGCGCCACCATGCCCGGCTAATTTTTTTTTTACATATATTTTTAGTTGTCCAATTAATTTCTTTCTATTTTATAGTAGAGACGGGGTCTCGCTCTTACTCAGGCTGGTCTTGAACTCCTGACCTTGAGCAATCCGCCCGCCTCGGCCTCCCAGAGTGCCAGGATTACAGGCGTGAGCCACCGCGCCCGGCCTTGCTTGATATTTTTTATAGTGTTCGTACATTTTCATGAATCTTAGCAAAATAAGTAAAATCAAAAAAATGTCCAATTTAGAAAAAGAAAGATACCATTATTCTTCTCTTGGTGCAAGTACAGAAACATGGGTAGAAATCACAGTCCTTTTTTCTGTTAGCTGGTCAAGCTGATATTTAGGACTTCGTCCCTGACGAGCCATTTTATGTTTCTCCTCGGCCTGCAGCCAGCAGCTCAGCTGGTTACGGAGGCTTAAGAGTCTGAGTCTTGGGAGGGCCTTTTTGGGTGGGGTTGCGGTGGTTTGCCGTTAACCTTCATTGTGACCGGACTGGCACCACACAGGGGATGTTATAGGAGTCCTTGTCGTCTCCCCTGTTCCTGCTGCATAGCAGTGACCCTCTTTTGCCTGTTGGTCAGAATTAGTCTATCCACAGAAGGGGACACCTACCCAGCACCCGAAGCCCCCTGCTGGTGTGGGAGAAACCTGCCGCTGCAGAGTCTTGGCGGACTTGAGGCGCCGCCTTACCCGGGATGCCCCCGGGCCTCGCACCTGTACCTCTGGGGCCCTGAGCAACTGGGACTCTGACCTGAGACCTCAGCTAGGCCCATCAGACACTGGTGGCCAGTACTTTAAGTCTGGAGGGAGGAAGTCAGAGGTGCAGGGCTCCTGAATCATTTGTCCCTGTGCTGCCGTGGTGGTGGTGACGGTGGTGGCAGTGGCGGCAGTGGTCCCGGGCTGCAGTGGTGGGGGCCCCGTGCTGACGGTGATGGCGGCCAGCAGCTCCTATCGCGGGTTACGGCTGTGTCCTTGGCTGCTCAGTTCTCTTGTTCCTGCCAGTTTCTGGTTCTCCGGCCTCTCTGACAATTCCCCAGGCTCCTCTTTAGGTTTCCAATAAAACTTTTCTGGTTAAATTAACTAGAGCTGGTTCCTGTTGTTGGTAACTAAGAACCCCAAATGGCACACCTGCCGACACCTTAGCCTGCTTGTGTGCCTGTTTTCCTCATCATATGAGATGCCAATGCAGCCAAGGGTCCGGCAATTTCTGTTTACAATGCAGTGGACCCATCATTGGCACCTGCAGCTGTTGTTCTAGAATAGGCCTTGGGGGCTTCTAGCCAGGAAGCAGTCGAATATTTTTGAAAGTAGGTTATTTGGCATATTCATTGAAGGTACCATCCACCACACTTCTCGGTTTCTGGCTGTGGAATAAATAGTCCCAAATTTTGGTCACTAATTTGGAGCATAAACAACTCCATCTTGCATGAGAGCACACTGACTTCCTGAAGTGGTCCCCCCAGCTGGCACTATAGCTGGGCCATCAGAAGGCCCTTCCTGTGGCACTACCCTTCTCTTGGCGCTTTGTTCCAGCGAAACCCTTCCATGCATGTGCCTAGGGACCTCTGATCTGAAATGTGCTTCCCAGCTCTGTCTAAATTGTATCCTTTAAAAAGCTCATATGCCAGCTCCTGAGAAAAAAATATTCCCATGCCCCCTAGCTCCTTCCCTCTCTGTTCTCATTTCTGTAAGTTCTTGAGGTCAGGAGGTACGTCTGAGTCATTTCTACAGTCCTGGCAGGCAGTGCTTGGCACAAAAATGTTCAGCGACACTTGCCAACAGGGTGAATAGATTCCTCTCCCAAGGTCGGCTCAGGCAGGGGCTGCGTTCAGAGAGAACCCAGGAGGAGCCAAGGGGGCCTGGCTCAACCAGGGTCATCTGATGCAACCTTAACCCCACTCCCACTCCCAGCTTCTGGAGGCGCCAGCATCCCTCCTCCTCCCCTCCTGCCACCCTCTCACACCCCTAACCTCTATCCCATTTTCTGTTTGTCCTGCCGATTCCCCAGTGTCTCAGAGGCTGTTCTCCAACCCAAGGCCTGTGGAGAGGAAGTGGTATTTATCTGGAGATGGAGAAGCACGTGGCAGGCAGCCTCAGCACACCCCTCTTTGGCCTGGGTTGAACCTCTGACAAACACGGAGCAGATAGGGCGATTGCCCATCTGGCCCCAGCCTCGGACGAGGCCTGGCACGGAGCAAGCCAGGTTCTGGAACCCCTGGGCCACCCTTTCAGCCTGCCTTGGCGTGCACATCTGCAGAAGGGGGACTTTGTGGCTAGGCCCATTGCTGCAGGTTTTGTTGACCCCCACATGCCTCCCATCCTCCTGTTTCCTCCCTGCGGACCTCAGTATCCCGACAAGGGTAGTAAAACATTAGTGAGGCTTCCCCAGACCCATTCGCATTCAGTGATTTCACTGGACCCTGCCTTCAACCCCAGACTGTAAGTGATAAGGAGACCAAGGTTCAGAAAGGTGGTGGCATCCTGAGGACAGCAAGAGCAGGCACCCAGACGAGAGGACACGAGGCACTTAGGAGGAAGAGGAGAAACAAGACACATAAATAGAAGGGTTCTTCCACAGGAGCCGGGGACTAGGTGACAGTGTCTGCTCAAAGAGTCAAGGTACATGACTGAAGCAGGGGCTGGGAGCCAGCCTGAAGGACAGTAGGGACTGGAGTGCCAAACACATGAGACGAATCTTCGGGGACCCAGAGAACCAAGCCCAAGACTCTGCTTGGTCAGGACCACGCGGGTATTGAGCGAACACATTCCTGCCCACCCTGCGCTCAGAGCCGGGGAATCAGAGCTGGCTAGATGAGTTCCACAGATACTGACTGAGCTTCTGCCTGTGGTATGTTCGAGTGGGGCCTGCAAGAGAGGAATCGGGCTTAGCCCTTCCCTCAAAGAGCGCACAGCTTGGTGTGGAAGACGGACTTGTAAAGAGAGGATTCTGATCTTCTGAGGGAAGTGTGACGTGAGGCAGACACAGGGTGACCTGGCTCAGCTGGGAGGGGGCGGGCCTCAGAGCACCAGCCAGGTGAGGGAAGGGAGGGAGGGTAAGATGGGCCCTTTCACAGTTGTCATTGTCAGTGGGGGTGTCAATTGGTACCATTTGTTTGCAGGGCCCTTTAGTGAAATGTATTAACATTTAAAATCCACACACTCTGACCAAGCAATCCCACTAGTGGGAATTTATGCCGTGTGAGCAAGAGCACAAGGTTGTCTGCGCAAGTACATTTATTGTTGCCTTGTTTGTAGTAGCAAGAGACAGGAAAGCATTTAAACGTCCATCGCTAGGGGCCTGGTTAAATAAATTACGGCACAGCCATCGGATGCTTTGCTAGACAGCCTGTACCCAGCATGAGGCCAATCCACAGTTACTGCTCTGCAAGAGTATCCAAAAATGAAGTTACAAAAGCAAGGCATAGAACAGCAGGCACAGTTATTACCATTCATGTTTCACAAAAGATACATGTTCATCCGTGCTTACCTGTACGCAGGATGTCTCTGGAAAGATACACAAAAAACAGAGGCCAAGGGCAGGGATGAGAGGGAGCTTCGCTTTTCACCATATGTTCTTTTTTCCCTTTGGAGTCTTTGTTAATTTGATTTTGTTTTTATTTTTGTTTGTTTTTTGGTTTTTTTGCCATGTGCGTACATGACGGGGTGGGGGGAGGGAGGGAGGGAGAGCGAGGAGGACAGGGCTCTCGGACAAAGGGGACTGAGTGAACAAAGGCCTGGGGATGAGAAATGTGTGTGTGTGCGCGTGTGTGTGTATTGTGTGCGCGTGTGTGTATGTGTGTGTACGTGTGTGTGCGCATGTGTGTGTATGTGTGCGGCCCCGAGTTGTGAAACAGAGACTCTCCCAGGTGACTTCCAGTAATGAGGTGGAGAGATGATTGTCAGGATACAAGTGGGAAAATGGCAGTCAAGACAGCCATGGAGCCAGGCCCCTGGGGAACCAGAAATTTTGGCCCAAGCAGGCCTCCTAGAAAGAAGAGGAACCATAGCCAAGCTGCCTCATGAAGATACGGTGTGGGGGCTGGAGGTGGCCCAGCACGCAGAGCAGGTCCACTGTGATCTCAGGTATGTAAATGGATCTCCACGTTGCGTATGTGCAGAACAGAAAGATGATCAGGAACCCTGCCATCATGGGCGCTAACAGTGGTTCTCTGTCAGTAGTGGGACTCTCTGTTTTGTGGGGAGTTTCCTAAATTCTCTTCAGTAAGCAGGTGATCAAGAATAAAAAGGTAAAAGAAAACTGGAATGTTGTTAGAACACTGACTCACGTCTCTCAAGCCGGGATCTTCCCGAGAGCAGCCAGGCAGGCTCTTGTTGGCCATTCTGGTCCTTCGCTGGAGTTGCAGAGAAGCCTTGCGCCAGGCGGTGTTGCCTAGTGGGAAGACCACAGCGTTTGGAGTCAGACCTGCGTCCAAAACAGGTTTACTGCTAATTAGCTGTGAGTCTTGAGCAAGTACATGCCCTCTCTCAACTTTGGTTTGCTTATTTATAAAATGGGACAGAAGAATCCCTCATCCCATAGGGTGGTTGGAATGAGCACATGAGATAACGGATGGACAAAATACGCTATGTGAGCTGAAGGGGATTGTTGTTTGTTATCATTTCTCTTAGCTCTTTTTTTCTGGGCTGGAGCAGCAGGAACCTAATGCTCAGAAGGAAAAAAAACCCAAAAAACAAAAAATACCTGACGACTCTCTGGGTGGAAAGAATGCCCCCACCCCATCGTTCTGTCTTCAGCAACTTAGCAAGGCTGACTCTGGATGCCTGGCCCCAGTGTGAACAAAAATACTTAGCGGGAGTCCAACATTCTCTTTGCAAGCAGAGTGCTACAAGATGGGGGAGGAGGAGGAAGCAAAATGTTTGCTGTTTTTTTCTGTGCAATTGACTCTGCTGTGCTGGCCGGGGCCCTTTGCTCACCGCTGTCTGCATGCACAGATGGTAGCTGAACCCCTCTTGGTGGAGGGCTTGGCTTCCTGTTGAGCGTGCCCACCCCATCCAGGCCCGCTGAGGAATGTGGGCTGGTCCAGGCTGGATGGGCTCAGTGTCTTCTCTGGCCCCTCCCAGAGCCCGGGTCTGACCCCTCCTCAGGCCCAGATGAAGGAGCTTCTGTGTCATGGGGCCCCTCCTGATTAGGCATGGCTGCCACATTGACTCCTCCCTCACAGGCTGGGCACTGGGAAAAGAAAGGCCCAAGTCTTGCCCAGAGTCCTCTCGGCTAAGAGAGTAGCTGACCTGGGAGCTCATCTGGGGCTGTGGGAGTCAGAAGTTCCTGCTAGACTGGCTGAAAATGGAAAAGTCCCAAAGTTTTCAAGCCTGTGAGGGTGGGGGCTTCTATGGCCCAGTCCCCAGGGTTTGTCAGCGAAGGCTAAGGACGTATAAGTGCAAATCTGATCCCGTGCTGGTTCTGCAGAGGTTCAGCTTGTCCATTGGCTGCAGATGTGTGGCAGGAGGCAGAGGTGGTGAGGCCTGTGGTTACCAGGGAAAGGTCTAACTGGGATGTTAAATTGTACCTTCCTCCCCTGCCATGAATGGGAGGGGTTCTTTGTCTTTTATGGTTTTTTTGTCTCTCCTCTGGACCCAGTCACCTGACTCCATATTAGCTCTGGACCCTGGGTGAGTTGCTTCACCTCTCAGCCTCAGTTTCCTTATCAGTCAAATGGGGATAATAACCTCATAGGACTGCTATGAAGAGGACATAGGGACTAGTGCAGTAGCAGTACATAGGATATACTATAAGTGCCATTTCCTTCCTGTATGTATTAAGCACTTCCTTTTGTGGAGCACTGGGGAATCCAGAAGTGACTAAAACGGTCTCTGTCCTCAAATACTCTCATGGGTTCGAGTTCCCTTGGCCACTAGCCCAGGCTTGGCCTTGAGCACTGCTTCTGATCAGGGGAATTCTGGGCTGTCCCCAGAGTCGCTGATGCTGCCTCAAGCCCTGTTTGATGCCTGTAGCTTCCCCAGTGGCTGGAGCCCAGTCTGGAGAAGGTCCTCCCTGGGCAGCCAGGCAGCCTGCTAAACACTTCCCTGAGTATCGTATCATGGGAGTTTCACAACAGCTCTGAAAGGAAGGTGCTCTGATCTCTAGTCTCAAAGACACTTGCTTTCAGGTCCCAGTCCTGCATTTCATTTTCTCTGTGACCTTGGGTGACCTTTCTTGTGCCTCGGCTTTCTCATCTGTAAAATGGGAGTTAAATAATAGTAGCTCCCTTTGCAGGGAATAAAGTGCACAGAACAGTGCCTGACACATATTAAGTTCTCAGTACTTGCTAACTACCATCCTTACGAAACTGAGGCTCAGAAGTGGAAATGACCTGCTCAGTGTCACACGGCTAGGAAGCAGCAGAGCTGGGGCTGCCACTCCAGCCTTCCTGACAGTAACTGCTGTGCTACCCTTTGCTTCCTATTCTTTGCATCTGGATGCTGGGCCTGGGTGTCCTATGACAGGCCTCCGCTAGCTAATCAGGACTTGTTTGGAGTTCACCATGCTGACTTCTTGACAGGACCCTTGCAAACACCTGCTGCCATATTCTTGCGATCTGACCTACAGCCTCCCAGGCAGGCCTCCCTCTGTGCTCCTGTAACTTGGTTTATCATCAGGCCCTGCCTGACTCCATATTTTAAATAATAAAGTTAACAATGCTAACAGAACAGTGCTAGCTGGCACTTTAAAATACCAACATATTCAATCCTGAGACATGGCCCTATGAGGTAGGTGCTATCATCACCCTCATTTTCCACAGGAGAAAACTGAGGCACAGAGAGATTAAGTGACTCGCTGAAGGCCACACAGCTATAAGTGGTAGAGCCAGAATCCCAACCCGGGCAGATTGGCTCCAGAAACACTACTTTTAACCATTATGTTCGGGCTCCTCTTGTCAGCCCCATCCCACTGTAGTGAGCCCAGCCCTGCCTGACACAAAATGCCATGGGAACATGAGCCAGGTGGAATGTGTTCACGGTTAAATCCTCAGTGGCTAGCACAGTGCCTGGCACATGGTTGATGCTTAATAAATAGCTTTTGAACGAATGAATGAATGAAGCAAGCTAAAATAGGGTGGTGGCCACGGGAAGGGAGAGTTGAGACAGATTGGACAGATAAGAGGGTGAACTGACCAGATTGGGAGACCCATCCAATTGGGGATATGAGGAAGTCTTGGATGACTCCCAAGATTTTGGCTCGGGTGACTGAATGATGAGGTCATTTACTGAGATAGGAGCCCTATAGGAGAGACAGAATGCAGGGGTGTGGAGAGCGGCATTGAGGAATTCAGTTTAGGATGTGTGGAGTGTGAGTTGCCTTTGAAACATGCAAGGGATGTCCAGGAGGCTGTGGGATCCAAGGCTTGGAGTTCAGCAGAGGGATTTGGGCCTCTCGCCCAGCCCCCTCCCCTCCCCTCCCCCTTCAACACACACTAAACCGCTGGCCCAGCCGCTTTTACTCTTCCTACTGGGAAGGAAAGGAAGGAATCTTTGATGGTGGGAATGGGAGGGGGCTAGACTGTTCTAAACCAAACAAACGCACACACAGTGCCTGCTTGTTGAGGATCAGCTTGCCTGGCTCTGGGCACATGTAGGCTGGCTTCCAGGGCCCACCTCCCCCCACCACCCGCCGGCCCCTGCTGCCTGCTCCCTGCCAAGGTGAGCTCTGACAGGGCGACTTGTCATCTTTTCAACACCTCATTTTTCCCTCCTTACTCATTGCCCGGGGAGAGGTCCTTCCTGTTTGCACACCTCAGGGGCTAGGCCAGGAGGAGGAACAAAAACAGCCTTCATGGTGGAGGAGGAGGGGAGGGCAGAGGGAGAGAGCTGAAGGAAGAGGAAGAGAGGGAAGAGATGGGGTGAGAGGAGGGGAGAGGAGAAGAAGGTTAAGGACCCAGCTCTGCCTCCCGGTCTCTGTCTCTGTCTCTCTCTGTCTCTCTCTCTCTCTCTCTCTCTCTCTCTCTCTCTCTCTCACACACACACACACACACGCACACACACGCACACACACGCACGCCGCCCTCACTGCGTCCTGGCACTGGGGAGGCTGATTCCCAGGTCAACCCAAGGGGTCAGGACCTCAGTTGGGTTCAGAGCTAGCTATGCTGTCTCTCCTACCCCCAGCGGAGGCTCAGGTCCAGAGCTGCGGTCCCAGAACCCCCTGTCAGCCGGCCCTCGTTTCCCGGCTTCCCGCCGTTTTGCTCGGGGTCTCGGGCGGCGGGTCCGCAGCGCCCGACCGCACCCAAGGATCCTCTGGCCGCCACCGCCCTCCCCGCAGGGCCCCCTCCCCGGAGCCCGTCCCCCGCAGCGGCAACCCGCAGGTAATGCCCTCCCCCTTCCTGCCCCCCTCCCCCCCCTCCCCCGAGCGCCAGCCCCTTCCAATTAGCCCAGCTCGGGTCCCCTGGGCTGCGGACGGCCTCGCCCCTCGCGCCCTCCCCCACTCGGCTCCCACGTGGGGAGCCCGGCTCCCAGGCCTCCGCCGCCCCATTCAAGGCGCCCTCGTCC